>JAADWJ010000103.1:0-49872 GCA_023336165.1 Pythium monospermum
CTGGGTGAGTGGAGGCCTGACACTGTTCAACGTCACCAGTGAGGTGCGTTGCGATGACTGACCAGCCTGCGCGGTCAGTCGGAAACAGCGTTTGCACACTGCGCCGCGAGTCCATGGCAAGGTTGGCTGCAGCATCAGCCATCTTGTTGGACGATCGGTAGTGGTGGCGCCAATCGGCGACTTGGAGCACGTCGGCAAAAAATCTGGCTTGGCCATAGAGTGTGCGAAGCGCTGGAGATTTCGGCGCCTTGTGGTGCCGCATCTGTGCCACCGCCATCGCGCTATCGCCGATGACGGTGAGCGGTCGGAGTTGCTGCCGAGTCGCGTACTTTAGCCCAGTGATCAAGCCGAAGTACTCGGCTTGGTTGTTGGTGGTGGTGCGGGAGGCGAGGCTCATAGCCGCCACCCACTGGATATGGGGATGGTCACCGAAGGCGTTCGTGCGAACGATCACCGAGCCGGCACCGCCTGGCCCTGGGTTGCCGCGCGACCCGCCGTCGAAGAACAGCAGGAAGCGGTCGGTGGTCGCCGCTGGGCCCAGAGGCGGCGGCGGGTCGTCGGCGCGTTGAAGCTTTTGGAGTCCGTTGAGGAGTCCGCGAATGGCGGTGGCATGTTCACCGGAGGCCGTAGAGTGACTACCCACCGTGTGGAAAGCCGCTCGAAAGGAGCCGCGGAGAGCTGACCTGGCCAGCGTCGCCGTCCAAGGGTGCACGGCATCGGCGACGCCATTGCGCCAGGCCCAGATGCGCTGCAGGCAACCGAGGACCTGTGTTGCCACAGCAACGCCATGACTTGGTGTACTTGTATCACGAGGTCCGTGGGCACCCCGCGGTGTCCAATAAAGGACCACGCCACCGCTGGAGTGGAGGAAAGCTTGAGAGAGAAGATGACGGTGCAGAAATCGGGGTCCAGTTCCGTTGGACGCCAAGGCGTGCCCAGCCGTCGCGCAAGTCGTCCCACAGGAGTTGAGCTGCGTGGCAGTGCCACACAATGTGGAAGGTGTGGCCGCTGTCGTCGCCGCTGGCAGGTGCTGGGCAGTGAGGACATCCACGTCGTTCCTGCGTCCTGTCCCAACCGGAGAGACGAAGCCCTTTGATCTTGTGCAGAAGGAGCCGCTGCCGGCTCTCACTCGCAGGCAGACGCGCGACCCGGTGCCAAGACACGGTGGCGAGGGCCGGTCCAATCTTCGCGTCCGCTGTCAGCGCTTGGCGTGTGCGGCTGACCACTTCCCGTAGCCCGACTGCTGTGGCGGATGACACAGGCGGCGCCGATCGCTCGGTGTGGTCGGTAGTCGCTGTCCACAGCCGTGCGAACGCATCCAGCAGCGGATGCTCGTCAAACCTGCAAACCAGTGGCTCGACTGTCCGTGCCAGGCGAGCCGCTTCCTGTCTCGTCCGAACTGGGCCAAGCGTCACGTAGGTGCCAGGCACCGGCTCTTGCTGGAGGAGGTTGGTAGACGCGTCACGGACGATCCGCCAGATCGCGTGCGTCGGCGGGCGTGGTTGGAGTTCATTGAGCTCGTTGTGGGCTTGGAGGACTGCTGGGTAGTTGTGAACCACAACATCGCACAGCTTCCGGAACGCCGTGGCGAGCGGCGGCGAGAGTGGCCACGCATGAGCGCAGCACTGGAACCGAACGTGGTGCGGGCCTTCCCGTTCAACTCGCAGCACGTCACCAATAGTCATCGTTGTGGTGAACAAACCTGGGTAGTCGCGCCGGTGCACCTCATGGCCGGACGTATCGTGGAGAATGTTCGACCCACTGATGGGCGCGGCCAGCAGCGCTGCCAGACTAAAGTGGCCATACTGTTGGCGTTGGACATCATGCAGAGCTGTGAGAGCTGCTGCGTGTCGATCATACCGGCAGTGGTAGCAGCCGTCCTGCCACCACTGTTCGGCGATCCGTTCACGTCGTGCAATTGGTAGCAGGTGCGCGATCGCGGCAACTTCGTCGTCGCTTCTTGGAGCAGCGCGTGCTCGCTGCTGAGCAGCTAAGCCTGTTGCCGCCATCGTGGATGCGAGTCTGGGCGCGACCGGTGGAGTGCGACTGGGACCTTGGCGTCCAGGGCCACCGCCTCGAAGACAACGGCGTGTGGGAGGATGAGGAGCTCATCATTGCCCCCTCCACCGCCATGGAGATGAGCGATTGCGCCATCCTGGAGGACAACGGCGTGTGGGATGCGGTCGATGAACTCGACACCTCCACTGCTCGCCTCCAGTGCGCTGTTGCGGCAGCCGTGGACGCGGTCCACACGATCGGCGAGTACGCCAAGGCCGCGATCGCCTGGATCATCAACGGATCCAAGGCAGCGATCCACAACTTGATGGCTCACGTGGTCAAGAACTCCACGCCATTGCAAGAAACCTACGAGTACGCCGTCACCCCCGTGCTGGGGGATGATTGGAACTCGATGCGCGACCAAAGTGAGGTTGCTAAAGAAGAAGAAGACGACGACGACGGATTTTTCATTTGAGAAAAAAACGTATGAAAACAATCATTAATATTTAGCAAATGCAGTGTAGTCTCGTAAATGATGTTTAGTAAGTAAATTGAGAAAGTAGATGGCGCCAAAGTAGGTAAGACCCAACACCACAACATCCCGTTCTTTTAAAATGTCAAAAACACCCACCTCTTTTTCAAACACAATTCTTGACACACAGAAGTTTCGATTGATCGTGGATTGATCACACTTGGCACACACAAAAAAAAAAACCCAGCGACTTGTACAACGATAAAAAGAAAGGCTGCGTTATTGTGACGAATACGCAGTCTACAGGAAACGAGATCCACTAATCCACTTCTTAAACGCTTTCATCTTGGCGCTTGGTCACGGCTTCGTACTCGGTTGGGTAGATCTCCTTCCAGGTCTTGTGGAGCGCTTCGTGGGACGTCGGGTGGCTGGTGGAGAGCACGTGGGGGTCCTCTGCAAAGAGCACAAAGACCGTCGCGACCGCGCCATCGATGACCGTCATGATCACATCGGCGACCGAGTAGCCGATGAGAAAGCCGCTCAGTCCCAGCGACGTCTTGGGGTTGCTCACGTTGATGGTCCACTGGATGTCCCCATAGACAACCGTGCCGACGCCGGCGGCAGCGCCGACAAAGCCCACGACGATCTTGCCAAAGAGCAGCACGTTCACGATGAGCGAGTCGTTCGCGATGGCCGACCAGCCTTTGGAGGCAAACAGCTGCCACACGCGCTTGCCAGAGGACGTGAAGCTGTACCCATAGATGCCGACGTACGCGTAGGCAAAGCGGTTAAAGTACTCGACCCACGTCTGAATGCAGCCAACCAAGCAGCCGATGCAGCCAAGCAAACACCCGGCGACCACGTTGCCTTGGTTCATGAGCGACTTCTGAAGCGCGCGAAGCATCACACGAATGGTCGCGATGATGGAGACGATAAGAGAGCCAAAGCAGATCGAGCCAAACGACAGCGTCAGCGCACGACACAGCGCGCGGGTCGTGGTCAGAGGACGCCGGTTGGCGGTCGAGAAATGCCACCAGCTGGACACCGTGCCCGCCGTCGCGACCATCACAATGTTGCGGCACACAAAAGTGCCCCAGAAAAAGATGAGCAGCATGCCAAGGAGGATGCCTGTCCACGGACACACTGTTAGTACTTTGTCTCTATTATAGCCAGCGCAGGATACACAATACAAGTAAAAACGTACCAAACTTCTTTGGCGTCTTGTATTCTTCGCCTTGACCGACATACTCGCCGTGGTTCACGGCCGCGTACGTCGCGATGATCCACACAAGCGCCCACACGATTTGCATCAGCGTGAAGAAAATCGCGGTGAGCATGATGATCGGGTAGCTCAGCACGGCCTTGCACGCGACTTGTAGGTTGGCCGACGCAAACGCGATGCGCGCGCGGATGCAGCACACGTAGATCATGACAAGCGTCGAGAAGAGCGTGCTCACGGCGACAGGCCACCAGTACATGGAATCGCCTTGCTTGTGGAGCATGGTGGACGACGCAAAGCCAGCGCCGACAGAGATCGCACAGATCGAGGTCACCGAGATCCTACCATTGTGGTCGTACAAAAATTGAGCCTGTGAGTTTGTGTGTCTGCTCAGCAGCTCCTACTATATGGAGAAAAACGTACCAAATGAGCATCTTGCCACAGCACAGCATGATGAGCGTCCACGCGAGCGACGCGACCATGGTGCCACCAGCGATCGCAGCGCTGATCTTGAACGCGTACTTGTACTTGGCATGCTTCTCCTTGACGTAGTTCTCAAAAGTTTCAATTTCGTCGTCGTTCTCCGAGCTCGTGAGCACATCTTTGCCGTAGACGACGGCGAGCGCAATGGTAAACACAAACACCGCAAGGAAAAGCAATGCAAAGAGAATGTCATTGCAGCCCTTCTGCGGCTCCGACTGCGGCGCTAGCACAGGCGCACTGGCCTTGCGGTCGGCGTGGCTCTTCAACTCTTTCTTGTCGTCCTTGTTCTTCGCCATGGCCGTTGGAGTGCTGCGCCTGCTCACGATTTTGGGAATGAATAGTCAATCCAATCCCCCACCTTGCGTGAAGCCAAACAACCGTCCTGATTTTTTTTTTTTCCAGCGCCAGCGGATCCGCTCGAGTGGATCCACGCATCGACCAAAATGGGATCAAAATCTCTGGATTATTGGCTGAAATATGGAAAATGATGCATATAATTAACCAATCAAGGATTTGCGCATATTTGGTCAATGAAGTTTGATGAGAATGGCGCGATCAAGGCTGCATGCACTGATAGCGGAGCGCAGTGTCCGCTCCATTGTGTTCCACGTGACGCAGCAAACAGCACAACTTCTTGGCAATGGCTTAGAGGCCACACAGGTGATAGAGCGTAGCGATCAGATACATCTAACAGCATGCAGTACCTTACTTTGTTTTGCTTGTTTATGGCACCAGGTTTTCGAAACGCTGCGCTCGTGAGTCGGCAAACTGACGTTCACTGCTATGACTCAATCTTAGGAGACTCGCCTTGCTTGTGGTGATACGATTGCAGGCATGGCTTTTGGGTGGGCCAACGTTCCCAGAATGCGCCACACGCATCGGTACTGAAGATACCAATCGCGGATCCAACGAGGCTCATGCAATCAGCGACGTTGCACATCGTAGAGGACGCCACTTGTATCGAAGAATTGCTTGCACAATCGCAAGGAGAGGCATTGATCGCCGAGATACCGAAAACAGAATCACACATGGACGCCCGACTGCAGCAACTCGTTCATGGTAGCTCTTCTTCGCGATCCAACGGCTCTCGCTTTATTCCCCTCCCTACGCTGTTTTACTGAGACAGTTTGCTCATGCAGAAATTCTTGGAACGAACCATCTTTCATTACGTGGCGTACGCCTCTTCGGATCTCACATCGTGTCAGTGCGGCAAGTGTTCCATGAGACACCATTGTCGTTCTGTCTGGTGAACTTGAAACCGATCGTTCCAGGTAAGTACGGGTACCGCATCTTCCGTTTTGGAAAAAAAAAAAAACTCACAGAACATTGAATAATATATTATATACAGGTCACGTGCTTGTCATCCCCAAACGGCGTGTCAAGCGGTTTGCATCTCTTGGTGCGGATGAAGTCAGCGACCTCAGGTGTGCGGCCCAGGTGCGTGCTGATATTCGTATCGCTTCGTTGAGTTGGCCAGCTTGACCGAACTTGATGTGTCCTCCGACAGGCTGTAGGGGCGATTATTCAATCTCAATACGGCGCGACATCATTGACATTTGCAATTCAGGTACAGTTACTCGTGCTTTTGTGAGGAACCACACACTCTGACACACCAAGACAGACGACTTGACGTGGCGCTATCTAATGTTTTGCAGGACGGCCCAGAAGCTGGCCAAACAGTTGACCATGTCCACATCCACGTGTTGCCTCGAATGAAAGAGGACTTCGTTGCCAATGACGACGTGTACACCGAGGTTGTTGCATCTTTTCTTTGAACACCAAGTCTTGGCGGCTTGATCTTTGGAGCAGAAACTGACATCCTTACCGTGTTCAGATTGAAAACCATGACCACCGTCTGCGAGTCGACCATGAAGAGCGCCGTGGGCGGTCGCTTGAAGACATGGCCGCTGAGGCGGATCTTCTTCGAGAGGTGATGCGTACAACCCGTGTGGCTACGCATAATTGAGATCCACTTGCATTGACCAACGTCTCACATGGCTACCAGAAACCTTTCATCAGTGACTGTCACTACATGAATCCGTTTTCAGCCAATAGAGATAACGTATCAGGTTTAATTTAGCCATCATTGGTTATTAAAAATTTCTTTGATAAAAAACCGGTATCATACCGGTATTGCTCGTTTCCACTCCAAAGTGTGGGGACGGCGCAGACGTGGGCTGCTTCTCGTCGTCCCAATTGCCACAACAATCTGAAAATGTTGCGAGCGAACCGAGTCGTCTCCATGCAGCGCTCTGCGGCTGCCGCTGCGCGCCGACTGAGCACTCAGCGCCCCAATGGACCTGTGGTGGTGAACAAAACGCCCGGATCTGCTGTTGGCGGAAACGCTTCGCCTTCGCCTCCAGGACCAGCAAGCGCCGCCGCCAAGGCCACGCCAGCGCCACTGTCGTCGACGTCATCCTCGGGTCCTGGTGTCGGAACACTTCTGCTTCTCACGGCGCTGTCAACGCCAGCAGGCGTAGCCGTGTACTTGAAGCAGAACCCAGAGTGGAACCCTGAAGTGTTGCGCAAGGACGCCACCTGGATCAAGTTCCGAGAGCTTGTTCTGGGCGACAGCCTGAAGTCGAGTAAGCTGACAAACGACAAGCAGATCGTGGCGGCCAAGCCAGTCGCCGCCAAGCCAACCGCGCCAAAGCAGCCGTCCAAGTCGCCGGAAGAGTTCAGCGCGCTCATCTCCAAGGCCAACCCAAACGCGTCGCTGCCAAAGACCAAGAAGGTCGAGGAAGTGGAGAAGAAAGTGGTGAAGACTACCAAGGCAAAAGCAGATGCGCCACCAGCGAGTGTGCAAGTGGCCAAGAAGAACGAGAGCGCGCCAGCGGCCGAGTCCAAGGAGGCGAAGAAGGTCACGGTCGTCGCGCCTGTCAAGAAGGAAGAGCCAACACCAGCGAAGACCGCCACCGCCGCTGCTACTGTTGCTGTGGCTGCTGCTGCGACTCCAGCGGAAGACGCCAAGCCTCTGATGACCAAGAAAGTGGACGACGCGGTGACGAAAGAACGCAAGGAGATCGACAAGCTAGCCCAAGAAGCGACGCCTGAAGTGTTGGGCAGCAAGATTGGCCAGCAAATCCAGTCGACCACGGTATGTTTCTCCTATTTTGGCGACCTGGTGTGAAAAAGCATTGGTTTCAGTAACATGTGTCGTTGTCGAACTTGTTTTTATTGCAGAAAGAGATTGTGACCACGCTGCAGGCGGAAGCGACCGAGGCGGCCTTAGATATGGACACGAACTACCTCAGCGGTCTCCATGTAAGTGGCCGCACAAATCCCAATTCAAAAAGCGACTTCTTGCTGACATGATGTTTTTTTTATTATAGGAACTGGACGCCAACTCTCTTGCCATCCGCGTCGCACAATTGGCGACTGAGATGAAGCACCGCTCGAAATGGGAAGCTGTGCGGCTTCTGGAGGCGCTGCGTCGTATGGAAGAAGACGCCAAGAAAAAGGTCCGCTTACTATGTATCGTTGCTATATGAGTCATTTTTCTAATGCTTCACATTCCGTTTTTGCAACACCAAAAAATCAGAGCGCAGAGGTCCTTGACCGCCAGCATACGCTCCACAAGGAACTCGTGGACCGTGAGTTGCGTCTTCAGAATGAACTGATCACACGTGCGACCCGTGACGAAATGGACCAGTTGAAGAAACAGTACGCGGAAGATCTTTCGCGCAACGTCCAGAAAGAAAAGACCGCGATTCTGGTACGCACACCCCAGTCACTCACTCCACCTCTTGATAGGCCCACCTATAGATGCTGATGATTGCTTCCTTCCTTAGAAAACGCTTCAAGACAAATTTGCAGCGGATAAAAAGGCCATTGAAGACAAATTTGCTTCCCAGTTGAAGAGCAAGTCGGAGAATTTCCAAGAAACGTTGACAAAGGAACGCAAGCAGCGCGTGCAAGAGCTGGAAAACTACCGTTCGCAGCTGCGCGCGTTGAACGCCGTGCTGGAGCGCACGTCGACCTACGAAGCGTTCAGCCACCAAGTCCATAAGGCCTCCATGGCGGCACTCGCGCTCTCGGACCGCATTGAAGCTGCTGGCCCTCTGCGCAACGAGATCCGCGCGCTGCGTGAGTTTGCGCGCAACGACCCGTTCATCGACGTGGCCTTGAAGACTCTGCCTGCGCATGTGATTGACGAAGGCGCGCCTTCTGTGGGCCAATTGCAGGAGCGTTTCAAGACCGTCAAGGCGGTCGGTCGCCGCGCAGCCATGATCCCAGAAGGCAGTGGCCTTGTGGGCCAAATGTTTGGCGGCGCGCTGTCGTACTTGATCATTCCTCCAGGCGGTCCGATCGAAGGAAGCGAGCCGGATGCCGTGTTCTCGCGTGCCGACTATGCGCTCAAGGGCGGCGATATTGAAAAGGCCGTGGCCGAGATCAAGACGCTCTCGGGTCTGCCTGCGGAAGTGTCTCGGTGAGTTTCTTCTGACCAGCCTAAGAGAGAGAGAGAGAAAGAATCTAACAACCGCTTGCTTTGTCATGGCATGTTATCTTTTCTAGGGACTGGGTCGATGCTGCGGAAGATCGCTTGGCCGTGGAACAGACCGCCAAGATTGTCAAGGCCCACATCTCGCTGTTAGCGGCCAGCTGCTCGTAAACAGATCAAGAGACGTAGAGAGAGACCATCATCAACATCCACCCACCAGAGAGAGAGAGAGAGCGAGTTTACTGTGGTGGGTAGTGGGCAACGCATGTCTCTATATATCGAAAATGAAATAATCCCAAAAAAAAAGAAGGAAGAAATAAAACCCCACGACTCTGTAGAACTGTGTGACACACCATCGCTTCAGTCAGCTGCTCGAACTGCCTGGTTCGTTTTCATTTCCGTTTTGCGAAGCATCAGCATCATCTGCATCATCAGCACAACCGGTGCTGCTACCACCGGCCACGACGCTCGCGTAGCTGCGCACGTCGTCGGCGATGAACGAAAAGCGAGCAAACGGCGCCGTGTCGTCGATCGCGCCACTGTTGCCTCGGCTTTGGCGACCGACGGGCAGTTTCGTGAATTCTTCGGAAAAATACGCCGTGTCCAGCGTGTCGAGGACGCTTGGCACGATCGGCGGCTGCAATTTCTTTTGGGCCAGCAAATGCCAGTCGATCGTGCGGAAAAAGGCGTGGTTCTTGATGGCCTGGACGCCTTTGACTTTGAACATGGTCGACTTGCCCGATCCGAGTCGCTTCTCCACGTTGCGTTCCAGCAATTGCTTGAGAATTGAATGGGTATCCGATCCGAGCCATTTCGGCAAATTGAGTTTCTCGTTGAGAATTTTGTGGTGCAGTTTCGTGCGGTTTTTGTGTTCAAAAGGCGGATACCCGGTGACCATTTCAAAGATCAACGCGCCCAGCGCCCACCAGTCCACGGCTTGGTTGTACGCCTTGCCTCGGATCATCTCGGGCGGCATGTACTCTGAAGTAACAAGGAAAGCGTAAGAAAGGGAGTGAAGAGGATTTGGTTAACTTCCGTAGCGTACCGTGGGTACCACACATGGTCGATGTCGAGTCGTCCTCCTGGAGAGAGAACAAGCGCCGCGTTAATATCCATACAACAGCAGATACACTGCCGCATACTTAAGTACACACGTACATCGACCATTTCTTTCGCCAAACCGAAATCCGTCAGTCGGATATGGCCATCACCGTCCACGAGTACGTTTTCTGGCTTGAGATCGCGATGGATGATGCCGTGGCCATGGAGATGCTCCAGTGCGAGCACCATTTCGGCCGCGTAGAAGCGAGCAGCGTTCTGTAGCGCCAGAGTCAGAGTCAGAGACTAGTACTCGTAATACATAATAAAATCATTCAATAACCAGGTTTACCTCCAGAAGCAGTCCTTCTTTGTGCAAGTGGTGGAACAGTTCGCCACCGGCAACAAACGGCATGACCAAGTACAAGTTGGACGGCGTCTGGAACGCGTAGCGCAAGTTGATGAGAAACGGGTGGTTGATCTTGGTCATGATATCGCGCTCGGCTTGCAAGTACGAGACCGACTTGTGCTTGACCACGTACTTCTTGCACACGATCTGAGTACATGGGCATTTCGTCAGATGAGAAAGTTTCACGTGGGCCACACAGCCATTTTCGATTACCTTCATCGCGAGGATCTCTTGTGTTGGCGCGTGGCGCACTTGGACGACCTGTCACCCCCAACCAAGTGCATATTAGATACGCGGCGCTATCTTATGTGTCTTATGTGTTGGTTTTGTTTGGTGGAAATAGACGAACGCACCTTGCCGAAGGCGCCTTGGCCAATGACACAGAGCAGCTCAAAGTCTTTGGGACCGACCGACCTTTTGGTTGATGATGATGGCGCCGCTTCCGCTGACTCGGCTTGCTCACAAGCCACAGTAACTTTCTCTAAGTGGTGGTCCATATTCTCCAGCGCGGGCATCTCTGCATGCGCAAAGTCTTCGCTCTCGGCGAGCGTGAGTGGCTGCTCATCCTCGCCAGTCGGCACGAAGGAGACTCGACCCACCGCAGCCGCCATGTCCTCGATGGCGGCGGCCGCTGCTCCACTACTCGCGACACCTTCCACGATTGGCTCCATGCTGGAGAGCGTCGACGTCGACGCCACTTGCGCCGAGTGAAGCCGCGGGCTACTCGCCATCACAGTCGACACCATGGCCAGTGACGTTTGAAGGAAGGATGGGTGCAACAACTCGGTCAGAAATCTGAATCTGATGAATCTTACACACAAAATATGGGTCCACACGGGTTTGCGAGCCGGACCCATGATTGTGCAACAAAAAAAACACGACTGACCCATATTGAAAAGAATAGATACCGGTATGTATTCGGTATTGCACCGGTATTTATGGAAGATCCGTTCATTTGGATGCAGACGTGATCCTCAAACGACACACACAAAAGCAAGATTTGCATTTTCAGCGACAACAAAGCGCAACGCAGAAGGAGACTCCGCAAAACTTTGACGGACGGACGACGACGTTGAAGACCAATATCATGCGCAAGTGGTTCTTCACCCGCTTGGCACCTGTGGTGGTGCTACTGGCGACGTTGTGCGAGTGCAATACGGCGCACGCGAGTACGTTTGGTTATTGCCATCGAACGGGAACGCACTCCATGCCAAACACTTCATTTGCTCACCTTCCTTTCTTTCTGTTGTCTAAACTTGCAGTTCGCAAGTCGTCAAGCTTTGTCATTCCGACCAGTGGGTCCGCCCATGCACTGACGCTCACGACGTATCTGACAGACGCAGCCGACTTGCACTACGCGGCGGTGCTCTCTGGACATGCGCCGCTGGACGCAGCCGAAATCAAGAGCGCGGTGGATCAATGTTTCACAGAGGTTTGCTCTGCGGATGCGCACACGACCGGCGGTGCACAGCAGACCCATGCGCCAACGGATCATGGGATCATCCAGGCCAGTACGGTGGCCGTCCCGAAGGCGCAGAAACTGGAGCGTGTGCTCGACGGTTTGCAGGCCAATACGAGCTACGATGTGTACTTTGTGGCCGAAGTTCCGAACAGTAACGGCGTCTACGGCTCGGTGCTCTCTGTGTTGGCCGCGTCAACCCATCCGGCACCACCGGAGATCGCTTCTACAGCCATGCATGCGGTGAATGGGTCCACAACGACCGTCGCAGTGAACGTCACGCTCACGGCGCCAGGTGTCGTCCACATCGCCTTTGTTCCGTCAAACCAAGATGAACCCATTGCGATGACGGCGGATGATGTGACCAGTCGAAATGACCATGGCAAGGTGGTCGTATTTGCACAGGAAAAACCACTCGGATGGGAGACGCTGACTCTGCAGACCGTCGTGGAACGCCTGTCACCGGCCACTGAGTATAATGTCGTCGTGGTGACGGAAGCGCCCGGCAATGGAGGTGTGTACAGTGAGCTGCAGGCTTTTGCATCCGCTGTCAAGACCCATGCGTCGGCACCAAACGTGATCAAGCTCGCTTGCTCTCCAAAAGACGCCAGTTCGAGCGAAATGGATCTTTCCTTTGGTCTGCAGTTTGCTGCTGATGATCTGCGACGTGCATCATCCGAGACGCTGTCGCTGTACGCCTACAAACTACACTACACCGTCACGGCGATGGAATCTGCAGCAGCAGCATCAGCACCAATGGGCACGCCAGCAAATCAGGAGGGATCACAAGATATCGTGCGTCGCTCGTTCCTTTTGGAGCGATTCGCAAGCGTCCAAGATTTTTTGCTTGCTGGTGGCGACACCGTCCACACGCACACGATCCCAGCGTTGCAAGCAGACACAGCGTATGAGATCTCCATGCATGTCGAGACTATTGCCAGCCACGGTGTCGTCGGTCGCTCGCTGGACGTGTCGTCGTGCCGCACACACGCCCAAGCGCCAGCGATCGTCACGGCCCATGCCCACGCCATGAACAGCACGGTCGATACCTTGGAGGTTCACGTCGAATTGGAACGCGCCGGGAACGTACACTATCTGATGGCACCGCAGTCGCTGCTGAATTCCAAGCGCCACATATTTAAGGACGCGACCAGTCTGGACCAGCTCACGCAAATGCTGGTCCCAGGCCACGAACGAGGTGGGGAGCAGCCTTCGAAGAAGACGGTTCGCACTGGCGTCATCCCAGCCACCGAGCTCGGACTGAACGCATCCTCCTCCTCCCTCTCCTCCTCCGTGGTAGCGACGTTTACCATCGCTGGACTCGTGGACCACTCGCCGTACTCGATCGTGCTGATCCCAGAGACCATCGGCAGCCGCGGCGTGTTCGGCAAGCCGTTCGACCAACTCGTGGACGCCGTGACCAACGAGAATGCGTCCGATGTCACGTTGCTCAGTGCCCACGCGTCTTTTGGCACTCGCAATAGTGTGGAAATTCAACTGAGTATGTCGAAGCCAACGGATATTCTGTACGCTTGCGTTACGAGCGAATCAACTGATACAACTGAAGATGAAAGCGAAAGCGATTGCATGGAGATCCCGCATAGCGAACTACAGCCGATTTCTCAATCGCCAGCATCGAATTTCTCGTACACGATTGGCAATCTGACCGAACACACCGCGTATAGCGTGTCGCTCTTTGCGGAAAGCTCGCTCCGCAATGGCGTGCGTACCATGGCGACGCCTGTTCGCACCGTCCAGACCCATCGTCGTGCACCTGCCATTTCGAGTCTGACAGCTCGAGCAGTGGATGCGCGCGTCGACGCAATCACGATCCGTGTGGAGATGAACGAGCCAGGGGAATTTCATTATGTGATCACAGTGGTCGACGACCACGTACTTGGCGACGGCGACGAAGAAGTGCCGGCGGCCAAGAATGGAAGCGCTTTGCTGCTAATACTACCAGCGGAATCGATCGTCGACCAGACTCAGATTCCTACTTTAACAAACAGCTATGGCGTGGATCAGCATCAGCAACAGCACAACCAACAGCAAGAGCACCACCGCGACGCCCACAAACGCCACCACCGTGATTTACGTCCCGACAACCGCCATCAGCAGCATGCGCGACAAACGGACGCTGTACCACCCGCTCAAACCACCAAGAAAGAACTGCAAATCATCAAACGCGGCCATGCGAGTGTGGGCAGCAGCGGAACACTGGATTTGCTGGTGGAAGGCCTGACGAGCAACACAACGTATGCGATCCACGTCGTGAGCGAGAGTTTTCCAACGTTCCAAAGCACTGAAACACCACCACTACAAACAAGCAGTGGTGTCTATGGTGAGCCCACGCGTGTGGATGCTGCAACCCATGAAGATGCTCCAGTGATCGTCAAATCTACCGCAAGCGCTGCGTCCAATCGCACCGACAGTATCGTGCTGACTGTGAACGTATCGCGTCCTGGCCTCGTCCATTACCAGATAACCGATGTGGATTTTGCCGACCCGTTGATCATTGGTGGCCGCAGTGGAAGTGCAGTGGACCCTCACGTGTTGCGTGGCAGCTTTGCCATCCATTTTGCAGATATGGGAATCGAGATCAAGAACGGGACAAACGACACACAGCCAATGGATCCGATGGTGTTCGCTACAAATCTCACGGTCGACGGATTACGGGAAGCCACAACGTACCACGTGTCGTTGACAACGGAAACGTTTGAAAGCGGCGGCGTCTTTGGCGAGTTTCCAGCGCCGTTGCTGGTGACGACGCATACACGGCCGCCTCAATTTGTCCGCGAGACTCTCCACGTGGAGCCGGTCGCTGGCGCGAGCACGTCGCTATCGATCCAGTTTCGACTGGACCAGCTGGGCGAAGTCCACTATGCGTTGTTCTTCCGAGGACTCGTCTTGGACCGAACCACAGCTATCTATGAAGCCGTCGAAGACGAGCGGCGCCGTCTCGAACAAGAAGAAGCAGACGCCTTGGCACTCATCAGAGCGGCGAATAGCAGTTGGAATGCGAGCGACGAGACGCCTTTCCAGCCAGCACCACGGTGGCCACCGGTCACCAGCAGTTACGATCTCACGGAGCTGACTCCGCATTTGCTCAAATTGGCGCCTTTCGATGAGCTCGGCGACGGCGTGTGGGACAACGGCACGATCTCGGTCTCTCGAGACGACGTGTTTAAGCGTAAAGTGGCCGAAAAGACCTTTGACAAGCTTCCTCCAAACGCCATCTTTGATGTGTGCTTGGTGCCTGAGACAGCCGATAGTGACGGTATCTTTGCGCCGCTGGGTTGCCATCGCGTGGTGACGCATGCCGACTACACAAACCAGTCGGTTATGTTTGACCAAGTCGACGTTTCGCCCGTGGACGGCACCACAGATAGTCTGCACATTAAGCTCCAAATCTCCAAGCTGCTTGATGCGGATGAAGCAACCACAGAAGAGGGCGCCGATCCAAGAGAGCGTCTGGAGCGCGCCACAGGGCGGCTGCCGTATTTTGCGCTGCTAGACGGCCACGACGGACGACCCGACTTCTCGGCTCATGCGCTTTCGTCCCCGTTGTCATCTTCTTCTTCTCCTCGCCACGGCAAAAATCTGTCACCATTCAAGATGGCTGTGCCTGGTCGTGGCAACGTGGCCGCTGCCGGTGTCTTGACCAATGTGACGCACGAAAACGAAACGTTTATCACCGTCGAGCATACGGTCCATGGTCTCCACAACAACCGCCAGTACTTTTTCTTCTTTGCCTACGAAACCGCCCACAGCGACGGCGTGTTCACGACGATCAACCCACACAAGCATCGCCCCAAGCAGGAAGAGACTACAGGCAATTCTAGACGGCACTCGGATCCAACGACCCACACAATCGATGCGACGACCCACGAGCGCGCACCACAGCTGAAGAGGTACGCGGCTGTACCAACGTACGGCAACATGAGTCGCGTGACCGTCACCATGGATGTCGCGTGTGCATCCTGTGAGCAAGCGATCGTCCATGTCATGGTCGTCAATGACGGCTGTGCCGCTCCATCCACAACTGTGTTGCTGCCGTCCAACGGAGAAATCGTGACAGCTCAACAAACCACAGAGCTCGACGACCCCTGCGCGTTGCCACTGATGTACAGGCGCGTGGATGTCAATATGACGCAGCAGGGCCACCACCACCAGCATCGGTACCGCCAGAGCAACGGTGACGCCAGGATCAAGACCAACATTGAAGAAGATTTGGTAGATACAGATGGCACGCTTCTGCTGCCAAACACCACGTACCAAGTCTTCCTCGCGACCGAGACGTTTAACAGCAGCGGCGTCATCAGTGGAACGTTCAAGGCCACGCGCGTCACGACTTTCCCACTTGCGCCACGCTTCAAGCAACTGCGCGTCCACCCACGAAAAGGATCGACGACCGAGATGCTGCTCACTTTTGAGCTCGAGTACCCTGGAGAAGTGCATTACATGGTGGGCAAGGCTGGCAATCCAGAGTTGAACGTGACGTCGCCGTACAACATCAGTGCCAAGTCGCTGCCTGGCGACCGCGACAGCAAATTCCACGACTATGGGCGTGACGTCGTGCGCACCCACCGCAGCATCAAGGCCGATCGAGCTGGCGACCTGTACGCTGAAGTCATCGACTATCTGGTCGCCGGTACGCCGTACGATGTGTACGTGGTCGCCGAGACCAGCGACAATGCTGGCATCTACGGAGAGGTTTGGGAATTCCGAGAGGTCTCGACGTTCGCCACGCCACCAATGCTGCTCGCTCACACGGCGTACCCGACGCCAGGCACTGTCAACAGTCTCAACGTCGGTTTCCGAGTCGAAGACGGCGCTTTCTGTGTCGTCCATATCTCACTGATCACATCCACACTGTGGGCCATGACGACTCGTGTCGCCGATGGAAGCGACTTGTTTGGCAATCGATTGGCTATGAACGACCGCTTCATCGCTCGCACTAGCGTGGTGATCGATGAAAACAGTGGCAAAGGACCCGATGGAGATGGCTGGCGGCTCGTCAACGTCAGTGTACCACTCGCTGGCACCAACTACACTGTCTCGCTGGTTACGGAGAGCAATGACAGTGATGGCGTCTGGGGGATGGTGGCGACCCACTACAACGTGCAATCGCACCGTGAACCACCACAGCTACTTAACGTCAGTATCCGGCCGGCCGACGCGCGCGTGGACGCGCTCGTAGTGGACGCGACGTTCAGCCACCAAGAAGGTGCCCATCTCCACTACGCCGTTCTTCGCCATGGGCAGCGATTCCAACGCAGTGCGATCACCACTATCGGCCAGATTGACGTCAACGGGTCAAGCAGTAGCAGTTTCCTTATTGAAGGATTACAAGGACGAACAGCGTACGATGTGTACATGAGACTAGAGACTTTTGAAAGCGGCGGCGTGATTGGTGACTGGGTGGCTTTCCCATTCACGGCGACGACCCACGGACTGCCAGCCGAAGTCTTGGAGAGCCTCGCGTGTGACGTCTCGCCAAGTTGCAGTACTCTCGGCCGCCACACGTGCTCCCACGTGGCGAATATTTGCGGAGAGTGCCTTGATGGACACGACGGTGTAGATGGCTCATCAAATGAAGCCTGTCATCTGAAAGCACCAGGTAAGAGGCCCATTTAGAAACTACCCAGTTGTGGGCCACCAACTGAGTCATTATTTTAATGTGTTTGAATGTATTTAACAGCAGCTGCACCAACTCCACCGACCATCAAGATCAATGGGGTACGTATCAATCCCGAGCAACGCCGCCACTATGCTCCAAAGGAAGCGTCCCCAACAGAAGATGAGCAGGCAAATGCTCCATCCGAAACGGAACAACCGGAACCCGAGAAGGAAAACGACGATACGGCCACAGTTGTGGACGCTGACGATGCCAGTGCTTGCCCGATGAATGCACGCCTCGTTGGCCCTGGTCAGTGTGAATGCGAGAGCGGCTACCACGTCGACGAACTCGGGACAGCGTGTGTGTTGGCCCACGGTCAGCCTCTTGAGTATCACCCCCAGAGCCAAGGAATCGGGTTTCACTATGGAAGTCACCAGATATAACAAACATGTCGGTTTGTAACATTGATGGATACTCAGAATCAGACTCATGTGTTCGTACTCAGAATGAATATCCTTTGGATACGCCCCCATCTCCCTGTCTCGTGTTGTCACGACAGTCAACTTCACCTTTCGCGTCTTTCCCTTTCCCTTTTCGTTTCCCCTGTCATCATCATCCATCATCAATCATGGGCAGTGAGCAAGTTGCCGTGGGCAAACCAAAACGACCACCACCAGCATGGCACCCGCGACGGGATCATGGGCGGTGCACTGTATGCGCTGTGACGCGCGACTGGTGACCCACGACCACGTTACGTTTGTGCAGGACAACGAGCGCGCCATGCATCTCGGTTTGCGCCGTGCTTGCTTTGCCGCGTCCGCACAAGCGACCACTTCAACAACAGCCGACCAAACGCTGCGGTCCACCATTGCGCCAGAGTCGTTCTCGTTCACCAAGACGCGTCAAACCAACGTCACCAAGATAGCGCACACGCCGTTCATGTTGATGTGCCCATCGTGTCAATTTAAAGTCGGCGTGGAATTTGTGATGGACGGCTGGCACCAAGCGGAACATTTGTTTGACTCGAAGGCCGTCCGTGTGTACCACGAAGCAAGCAACGCTGGGCAAGCAACGCCAGCAGAACTGGTCGTGTTCAAAAAATTTGCGCAGTTGTTTCCCATATTAATGGAACGCTTTCTGCCTGTCGACATCCGAAGTCCGTTGGCGGTGGATGCTGCAGAAGAAACTTCCGACGGCAGCGATGTGGATGATGACGCTGCCGCCGCGCCGCGCCCAAAGAAGCAACGCAGGGTCAAAACGCGAGAAGCCCCGCCACCAGCGATGGTCTGGCCAACAGCCGCCACGCTTCGGGACCATTTCTTTCAGACGCATGTCCATGGCAAACTGTCCACGTTGCGCGACTACCAGATGGAACTCGCACTGGGCGCCTTACTGGAGAACACAATCGTGTACTTGCCCACGGGATGCGGCAAAACACTGGTTGCGGTGACGGTGATTGCGGCGCTGAAACACTTCAATCCGCAGCGGCGAGCGGTCTTTTTAGTGCCCACTGTGCCGCTTGTGAGCCAACAAGCCAGTTATTTGCGACGTGAAGCGCATCTCAAAGTATTGGAGCTGTCGGGCCAGCGCGCAGATGTGAGCAGCGCGAAAAGGCGTCGTGAGAAACTGAAGCAAGCCGACGCGCTGGTCGTCACTGCGCAGTTCTTCTTGAACATGCTTGACCACCGTGAGGTTTTGCTGGAGCAATTCTGTGTGCTTGTATTTGACGAGGCGCACCATGCGACTGGCGTGCATCCATACAGTGACATCCTTCGCCGCGTTGCTGTGATTGGGCATGAACAACGCCCACGGATCGTGGCATTGACGGCGTCGCCATTTGGGCAGAAGGCGTCCACTCTATCGCAAGATAACACAGCGTTGCGGAAGCTTTGTATCGTGTACGACGCCAAACTCAACACGCCGACGATCGCAGACAGTGCATCCCAGTTGAAATCGGTCTTCAAGCAAGTCGAGTGGGTCCCAGTGGCGGAATCGCCGATCGTGCAGCAGCTTCGACAAGGCATTAAGCGCCACGTGAGAGCTGTACGGGATATTTTGCGATCGCTTCCAATGGATGGCAGCGTGTTGCAGCTGGACGAAGCCGTCCTCGCGGAAGACATGAATAGCAGCGATGCGCTGGAAGAGATTTACCATTTCTGTGGTAAGCTACGCCATCTGCAGACTGAAGTGAACGCAATGACCAGACGAACGGAAGATACAAGCAGCAGTAGTACC
This sequence comes from Pythium monospermum, assembly GCA_023336165.1. Lineage (NCBI taxonomy): Eukaryota > Oomycota > Peronosporomycetes > Pythiales > Pythiaceae > Pythium > Pythium monospermum. Next base: position 19,375 of record JAADWJ010000103.1, read on the forward strand.
AACGTGGCCGGTAGAAATGACGTCTCGAGCGTTCTGCGCCACATGCGTCGTTTGCTGATGGTATTGCCGCAGCTAACAATCCAAGGACCGCTCCGGCAGGCGGAAGAAGTGCGTGATTACTTTGGTCGCATCCAGCAAACTGAGCCCCGTTTGTTTGATCTTGTCAAAGCATCGTACATCCGTCACTTGGGCACTATGTTGACTCGCACGATGACGGTACCCAAATCCCTTGGGCAAGATGATATTGCGTCCAAAGTCCAGCAAGTCGCGCTGATCGTGGAAAGTGTTAATTTCAACAAGGACTCACGTGCGATTGTATTTGTGCGTCGCCGGAAGACAGCAATCCAACTGGCCACGGTGATGGAGTCGCTGCCGATTCTGAAGGAACTCAATCCAACGAGATTTGTTGGCCACAATTCGTACGAAGGCATGTCGTGGGATGAAGAGCAACGCCCAACGCTGGAGAGATTCCGCCGTGGATGGATTCGGATGCTGGTGGCCACAAGTGTGCTGGAAGAAGGCCTGGATGTACCCGAGTGCTCGCTGGTGATTCAATTCGACGGTGTCACGGGGATGACGAGTCTAGTGCAAAGCCGTGGTCGCGCTCGGCAAGCGACCGGCAAGTTTGTCGTGTTTTGTGGGCCAGGCAAGCGTGAGAAGCTGCAAAAGTTGATTGATATTGAGTTTACGATGTTCGAGTTGGCAATCATTGAAGCAAAAAACCTACCGTCCAAGCCAGCTACGCAGCAGTTGCTCCATGAACTCGCGACAAGTGGGGCTTTGCAACGCGCGAATACGTCAGAGGTGACTTCGTTGTGTGAACAGCAGAACGCGGAGGACGGGATCGACTGGTCCCAATTGGATCGAAAGTTTTGCGTAGTTGTTGGGGCGATGGTGCCTGGCGATCAGCTGAGCTTAGATGACCAGCACGCTGCTCTGGACGCTATTCGCGAATGTGAAACGGTGGAAGTTGATATGGTGGAGCCGCAGATGGGGTTGGTTGTACTGGAATCGCTAAGCGGCAGCACCCAGGTTGATCACTCCGCACTGTATGAAGAAATCTGTCGACGAGTCTCTTTCCATCTCCCACCAATTGGTTCGTTTTGGCTCAAAATGCTGTCGAAACCAACCGTGGCAGTGCCCCCATCACTCGCCACGACCGACCCAGCGACATTTCTTGGCAATGTATTGGTTGAAGAACCAGGCGAAAATTCTTTGTTGTACTGCGACCAACTTTTGCGTGGTCGTTTCCAGCGTCACGGTGTGTTTGAGCCAGGAGACATGTACGACTTCAAAAAGTTTAAGACGGCGACGGTCGAAGTCACGACCTTTTTCATCATCTACGTTGAGGACCAAATCCGCTTTGAATTTGATTTGTGCGCCGTCCACGAGCGGGTTGTGTGGCTTGAGACGACGTCAGCAACCGAGTGGACTCTGTATTTGACGTTGTATCATGCACCAAAGCTATGGGATACCAAGGAAGCTGTGCGGTTCTGTGGAGACTTTCACATGAAGGCACTGTCGTTTGCTGTCGCTCTGCGGTCAGCGTCGCCTGTCGCGATGCGCATGCTGCGAAAAAACTTGATGGAACAAGGACTCGACATTCGAGATACACGCATGAGCATCATCTCGCTGCCACCGCTTCCACCACAGCCACTCCACGGTGACAGACCACCTGACTCGATGTTGGTGACATACGCGCTGCAGAGCCTGTTGTCAAGCTGCTGCTTCGCTGTTGGCTCTCGATTGCCGGAAGAGCTTCTGGATATGGTGCACAACCTGGATGGGGATGCCTTGCGCATCCAAGCACTTCGGCATTTTGACCCAAAAAGTGTGACTGAAGACGAACTCGTCGTTGAATTTCGCCAGTATATCAGCCAGCAATGGCCGGCATTAAAAGGACTCACCACGCTGAAGCAAAAATTCGTGCTCAAAGCCTTCGTCACCCCATCGCGGATTCTGTTTGAACGATCTGAAGTTGCGCCGTCGAATCGCGTTTTCCGAAATTACGGTCCGGAACAGTTTCTGTACGTATACTTCCGAGATGAAAACCGCGAGCGTTTGGAGTTTTCTGACTCAGCTCTCGCACAGCGTGCTCGATTGGTGCTGGAGAAAGGCATCTGCATTGGGACAAGCCACTTCCAGTTTCTGGGCTGCTCGCTGAGTCAGTTGCGCAATGGTAGCTGTGTCTTGACTGTCTTGGATCCTTTTGAAGTACGTCGTTGGATGGGAGAACTTCACCATATCAAGACACCTGCAAAGTACTTGAAGCGGATGGGTCAAGCGTTCTCATCAACACGCGAGAGCATCGCAATCCACCCTCGTGTGCTTTTGCACCCTCATCCAGACATCGTTGACGAAGCCAAGAAGTACGAGTTTACTGATGGGTGTGGGGAAATCACGAGCCGAGCGGCGTTGAGCGTCACGAAGATGCTCAAGCTGAAGGCGGTGCCGTCTGCGTTCCAAATTCGATTGGGTGGAGCCAAAGGTGTGCTGGTCGTATCGGACTTTGAGGTTGATTCTGGTGATTTCAGCGACGGCAACAAAGAAGAGAAAGAGGAGGAGGAAAAGGAAGAGGAGAAGACGTCACTGTATCATGGCCATCGTGGTGTCAAGCTACGCAAGAGCATGGTCAAGTTTAAATCGCCCCATACAACACTGGAGGTCGTCGCGCATGCCAGTGCGCACTCGATTGCGTTCCTCAGTCGACAGAGCATCCTCATTCTGAGCGATTTGAAGATTGCCGACGAGGTGTTTCTACGGCTTCAAGACGAATTTATCGACTCATTGGCCGTGATGGTGGTCTCCGATCGAATTGGCTTGCAAGAACTACGCGCGGCCATTCCACCGGAAGAAGCGTGGTGGTTAGACGTGCTGTATGGACAACTTGCAGGCGAGAATGCATCGCTGGATCCGATCCATCGCCGTATGATCCACACCATCTATCAGTACAAGCTCCCAAATACGGTGTTGCGAGCGCGTATCCCGGTTGCCAAGGGCCGCAACCTGATGGGTGTCGCAGATTTTACGGGCACGCTGCGTTACGGTGAGATCTTTGTGCAGTACTCAGAGCGAGACCCCAGTGGCGTGGACGGTCTCGATCGCTTGGTCAATCTGGCTGATATTGACGTGCTCGTGCACCGCAGTCCGTGCCACCACCCAGGCGACTTGCGCGTACTGCGATGCCGTTCAAAGACAACGGTTCCGCAGGCGCTCCGTGATTTGCGTGATTGTGTCGTGTTCCCAACATGCGGCCCACGACCACACCCGGATGAATGCACGGGTGGTGATCTCGATGGCGATGTGTTTACTGTCATTTGGGATGAGCGACTCATCCCTCCACCAGGAAATATCGTTCCAGCGATGGTGCCGACCGAAGGAATCGAAGGTCTTATTTCCGAAGAGAGACCCCAAGAAACCCAAGCGGTCGATGTGCCACAACTGATTGACTTTTATCTGTTTGTATTGGCAAACGACATCTTGGGTATCGCATCGAACGCGCATCTCGCTGTGAGCGACGCGGATCTTAAGCTCGGCTGCTTCGGAAGTGACGCTCTCGTGTTGGCTGAGGTGTGCTCACGCGAAGTCGATTGCTGCAAGAACGCAAAGCATGCAGAACTCGTTCGAAGTTTGTCACCAAAGAAATACCCTGATTTTATGCAAAATTCGGAAAAACCAAGCTACACGTCCCAAAAAGTGCTGGGCAAAATGTATCGTCGTGCTCTGGCACTGCTGTCATTCACCAAACCGAGTGACGGAGGCACGTGGGAGTTTACTGCACGAACGGCAAGTGATACGGCTGACGAATCGTTTCTCACGGATCGATACCTCAAGTATTCTGAAGAGGCAAGTATCTTGTACCAAGAGTATAAGCACGCGATCCGAATGCTTTTGAATATGTGTGGAGCAGTGAATGAAGCCGAACTGGCCACGGGAATGATCATTGAGGTCAAGAGCGAGTACAAGGCGGACTACTTTCGCTTTGGCGAACGATGCCGTGACGCGTTTTACAAAATCCAGAGGGATTTCCGCGATAAATTCCAGCGAGTGTATGGCGTGAAGTCAAATCGCGTGCAACGCCGCGTGGCGGCTGCTTGGTACGACGTTGCGTACAAAGACAAACAACAAGACCGCCTGCTGAGTTTTCCGTGGATTTTGGCGGATTTGCTCATCACAAACAAGTCGATGCGATGCAGCGAGGCCACTCTGCTCGGTGGGTTGTCGATGACGTCGTCTCTCTTGCGTGAAGTCCCCATCGTAGATGTGACCGAGCTCACGGTCTCCAAGCTGCAGCTGTGTATCCTGAATGAAGTCGAGCAACGCTACGACGGCTTGCTGCACGCCTTCCACGATCGTCTGCAGGCGTTGACAGCGCTGCGACTCGCGCTGCTGCCCCATTTTGGTACCAGCAACATTGGATGCGTGCTCTTTGGTTCGTCCGCCTTGCTGACATTTGAAGAGCAATCGGATTTGGACTTGGTACTGAGTGGTGTCGCAAACGAAGCGCAACTCAAGTCGCTTGCTCACTTTGTCGAGTCGGTCGACGATATCAGCAATATCAATTTGATCGAGAAGACCCACGTGCCAGTGTTGTCCATGTCATTTGACAGTAATTGGACCATGGAAATTTCGACGGCGCGTACTGGCCCGATCAAAACGGCGTGGTTTCGTGCGTACATGGTGAAATATCCATTCTTTTGGCCGACTGTGTTCTTCTTGATCAAGTGGGGGAAGGCCGCGGACCTCATTCGCCGAAAATGCGTCGATGGAAATGGCCAAAGCATGTTGCTCCCCATTGGCTTTCTCTGGCTGTTTTTGAAGTTTTGCTTGGACAAGGGATTTGTCGAGCGTATCGAGTGCCCAGTCGATGGCTTGGATTCAGTGGACGTGGACATGGAACTGGCATTTTGGAAAGAGCTGCTGCAACGTGCTTATCAAAGTTCTACCGAACCCTCTGCTGCACAAGTCATGCTCGCATTCTTTTCCTATTTCGGTGATTTGGCCACGCCAGAAAGTGCGTATGGCTTTGACGATGAGTTGGACCCGAATAACAACACGCGCTTGGCGCCAGCACACACCAATGTATTCAAAGAACAGTGTTATGTGGCGTGGCATCACTTAGTGGTCTCTGGTGGCGATCTGGTGTCTCTTTTACGCCACCAAAAGGGTCATCGACGTCGCATCACGCTGAGCCGGGCGTTGAGCAAGCATGTGCACGCATCACCCGAGTTTTACGCGGCCAAGATTCTCCGCGAGTCGGGTGTATTGTCCGCCAATGCCAAGCTGAGCTTTGCGCAACATCCCAACGCCTTGCGTCCGGATCTCTACGTCGCCGACGTGGTGGGAGATGGTGAATCGGTGCATCGCATCGAACAAAAAATCGAGCGGATCGAACAAGAACTTGGGGCTCCACAAACGCGACGATCCACGGACCGCTTCCACCGCGCCGGCTGCTGTTTGCTTCTATTTGAAGGTGCGCCGTCGCAAAAAGACAAAATCGGTTTCCAAGAGTACATCAGTGCCCGCCACATCCACCACGAGCATATCAAATTGCATCAAGCGCATCTCGCCTGTTTTATGAACAGCAAAGCGTGGCTCGAGCATGCTGTCGCGTCGTTTGCTGCCAAGTTTATGCGTCAAATGGTCAAGCTGTCACACTATGAGAAGCTAAACCCGGGGGTAGCCACTGCCAAGGCGATTGTACGGTTTGGCCACCACTACTTGATTCATTTGCCGCTGTCTTTTCACGAGGAATCGATCGCTCTTGCCACAATTGAGATGTTGGAGCAAGAGTTTGAGCGTGGGCGGGTCGCTCGGGAATTGTACGAGTCGGTGCTGGTTGCGCGTCGGAGAGACAAGAAGGATGATACGAAGGAGAAGGAAGACACATCCTCAAAGGGTCTTGATGACCAAGCCAGTGGCGGAGGTGGTGGTGGTGGTAGTGGAGGTGAAAGCGGTGGAGGCGGCGGCGGTCGCGGAACAAGCAACGATGCAGAAGAGAGCAAGCCGCCACAACAACAGCGCAAAATCAAGGCATTGACTCTTCAGAAAGCGTGTGGAAAGTCGAGCCCCGATCGCGGCGTCGCACACTCGTTTTACCCAATGATTGACTCGCAATTGGCTCCATCTCTGGATGATTTCGCCATCAAGTGCAAGCAAATGGTTGTTGTGTCAACCAGCGAATCGTACCAAGTATCCATCGTACGCGATTCGTTTGACTTCAACGTCCGATTGACGCCGACACTGGAGTTGGTCAAAGTGAAAACGCGTCCATGTCGCTGGTTTAGCGCCACGCTCAAGATGCGGCAAGAGTTGCTGGATGATCGCTCCCGCATGGACGCAACACCTGACGTTCGGTACTATGTTTCGTCGACCGAGGATGTGCCGTCGTCTGACATGCTGCCACAGTTGCTGGAGCGGGCATGCGCAAAGGCAAAAAACGGTCACGGTGTCTTGGAGTTTACACAGTCACAGACTGGTGGCGGTGGTGCCAACAAAACTCCCTTGAGCAACGTTCGCATCAGCAGCGAGCTCCTGGACGCTGGCGTGACGATGTCGTCCATCACGAATGTGCGTCACATGCGCTGCACGACATACAAATGTCCGGTTGATGGTGTCCAGTTGCGTGTGCAAAAGGTGGTCGAGTACGCTCTCCCGAGTGCCGATCTCAACGAAGGATTTCTACGCGTGACGCCCAAGACCGAAGCCGAGATCGTGATGCCGCCGCTGTCGGCTGACGTGCGTGTGGACGCGGGCTTTGCTCGACGCTTCCTTCTCGCGGGTCTTGATCTTGTGCAGTTTCTTCGCTTGAATATGCACCACCGAGTGGATTCACATGAGGAGGACGAGAGCAAACCAGCAGCTCAAGCGGTTTAACCACACATTTGCAGTGGAGCAACCACAGGATACGTTTCCACAGGTAGCGTTTGCTAGGATTTGCTCGGAATTTGAATATTGCTACGGTATGCAAAGTGCTTTGTAAAAATGAATAATGTCGAAAACCGGGCATCTAAGCCAATCATCGCCATCAATAACCTCCACAAATCGATATGATGTGAAACACTCGCAAGAAAGCGAGACGCTTCGCGTCACTAACGGCGACATCCATGGATGCTGGAGCGCGCTGCCGTTGCTGCACCCCCTCCTGTACAGCCCCAACTCACTATGATTTGCGCTTTGCTCAACTAGAAGGTGGGTGCTAATACGATCGACCTGTTCTCACTTGAAACGAGTGGGTACCTCCAATTGATACGATAACGGTATGGGTACGTGTGTGTGGGAAGGAGCGTTGTTGTGTGAGTCTTCTTCGCGATGGCAAAGTGGCCAAAGAAAGATAACCACAGAATACAATGACCAAACAAACAGCGATCCATTTGTTTCCTCCACATCCACCACCACACGAAAGCAGCAGACGTCGTTCTGTGGTGGAGCTTGTGGCGTTGTTTGACGCTATTGACGCCGGTCGTGTCAGTGGTGAGCAGAGCCATTCACCAGAGGAAGGAGGCGCGCTTCACGATGATGGAGACCACGAGAACGACAACGACAACGGCAGCGCCGATGGCCACGAGCCTGAAACTATCCGTGGTGTCGACACGACTCAAGAAAAAGATGTGGCGGCTCTCCACGTGAGTGAGGAAAATGTTTTCGTCCACGATGCCGTACTAATGGAGGCAGCAGGAGCCGACGAATCGGCTCAAATACACCCCGCCGAAGACACGCGATGGTACTGGTGGCTGATGATGCCGTTGCTAGCACTACTTGCACTCATGCGACATGCTGCGATGCTCGTGATGAGCGAGCGGTGCGAGGACGCCGAGCAAGAAGCAGCAGCAGTGGCCGCCACCACGATGGGCGAAGACGATGACGCCACACTGCGAGTGGTGATCCGTTGGATCGTGAACTTGGTGGAAGCGAACAACCGCGCTGTGGAAACTGAATCCACCTTCCAAGACGCCCAGCACTTTCTCATGGATTCCCACCGACAGCGGATGGATGCACACTCCCATCTCGAAACGCTGCGTGGGCAACTTCATCTTATCAGAGTCGCGGGCAGCGCGAGAGCTGAGCGCATCTATGCGCGTCTGGTGGAGATCGTGAGCGATACTGGTGGTAGTGCTGCCAGTGCTGGTATTGATACTGGTACCGACAATACTACCTGCAGTATTATCTGTTCTGGATGCCTCGCGCATCATCTGCTCGCGACTGTCGATGAGGAAGCCGACGGCGGATGGGTATGAGATGACCAATGAGTCGTACTGAAGGGTGGTTATCTCTCCGTGGCAAAACAACCACAGATCCTCCGGATACCACTGCAGTGTAGTACAGTAACGTCGTTTACACAGAATAATCGTTCGCTTTATTTTGTAGAGTCTAGATAAAACTACAAGTCCTACTCACTGTCGGAATCGCTGCTCACTTTGGCCGCTTTTTTGCTTTTTTTGTCTTTTTTTGCTTTTTTCGCCTTTTTCACCTTTTTGTCATCGTCGCTGTCTTCATCCTCAACCTTCCGTTTCTTGCTCTTCTTCTCTTTCTTTGGCTGCCGTTCTTCTTCCTGTGTGGTCGTCGGCGTGGGCGTCTTGGCCACCGCAGCGCCGTCGTGGAAGAACGGACACTGGTCGCCACGCGCACAGGTCTTGGTGTTTTGCCAGTTGTAGCAAATCGACTGGAACCGCTTCTGGTAGTCCGAGTGGGCAGTGGACACGGCCGCGTCTGCTGGGACTGCTACGGCTGTGGCTGCTGTTACTTCACTGGTGAAAGCGTCTTCTTCTTCGTTGTCTCCTTCCACCGTATGGGCAAAGCGACACGAGGTGCCACGCATGCAGCGGCCGCGCAAAAAGTTTTGGCAAATCGAAATGGTCGGCACAATCACCGGCGCGTCCGGCACAATGGAAGACGCGTCGACGTGGCGGAAGCGACAGGCCGCGCCACGCTTACACTTGCCTTTGAGAAAATTCTGGCAAATCGGAGAATCATGGTCGGCTTGTGTGTCCGCAGCCACTGAGGGTACTTGCACTGGTACAGCCACTGGCACTGGGGCTCTTGACGCTGGGGCCATTGACACTGACACTGGCACAGTTGCAGCCACTGGCTCTGGCACGGCAGACGCTTCGACATGGCGGAAGCGGCACGAATCGCCTCGCTTGCATGTTCCCTTTTGGTAGTTGAGACAGATCGGCTCTTCAGGCTGCTGAACGGCGGCAACAGCAGGTGCGCGCGCGCGCGACTCCCGTGGCGTGTATTGCGGAGCAGCCACTTGCACTGGAGCTCGTGCAGCTGGTGCTGGTGCTGCTACTGCTGTCGTGTGGCGGAAGCGGCATTTTTCGCCGCGCTTGCACTTGCCTTGCTGGAAACTCATGCAAATCGGCGTCTGCTCGTCGTCGTCGCCTTGTCCTGGCGCCGTTTCCATGTCCACATCGCCACTGGTATCCACCACAAAGGCAGACGGTGGCTGGGTCGCCACCACCGAGGCTTCCACATGCTGGAACTTGCACGCGTCGCCTCGCTTGCATTTCCCCTTCTGGAAGCTCAGACACACAGGCACATCTGATGACGACGCTGACGACGCTGACGCCGTGGCAGCGGGCACTGGCACTTGAGAAGGAGGCGGCGCGTACCGGGAAACGATCGGCGGGGCAGCCACGACCGCGCTTTCATTGGCTGTGGTTGGAGGGATATGCGCAAACTTGCAGTCGTCGCCGCGCGTGCACTCGCCCGACTGGAACTTGTGGCAGACGCCCTTCTTGAGCTTGCGTTCCATATCTTCTCGCACTTTCTCGGTGGCTTCGTCCCGCGACCCGTAGTCAATGTTCATCGGCCTGCCCATGACGATCGTGCCGTCCAGCGCGATGGCCTTTTCGCAAGAAGACGTTTCGTAAAACTGCACGTGGCCAAAGCCGCGAAACTCTTTCGTGTGCATATGCTCGGCGAAGCGCACGGCCTTGATATCGCCGCATTTCTCAAAGACCTTGCGCAGCACCTGCTCGGTGATCGAGTACGCCAAGTTGCCCACGTACATGGACACGCAACCCGGAGGACAAGGGCCAACCACTTTAGTCGGGCGGCGCTGCTGCGCCATTGGCGCGGCGCCGGTTTGCCCGGAACCAGTGGCGTCGGCCTTTGGCTTGAGGAAGCGCACGTTCAAAATGCGGTTGTCCCATTTCTGCTGGTTCACATTGCTCACAGCTTCAAGCGCATTTGCGTAATCGCTGAACGTGATGAAGCCAAAGCCCTTGGACTTGCCGGTGGCGCTGTCGTAGACCACTTTGGACTGGAACATTTCGCCAAAGGGACGAAACTTTTCCGCGAGCGCGTTGTCATCCACATGTGCTGGAAGGCCTGCCACAAACACCTTGTTGCGGTCACGCCAGAGATCTCCGTCGGCCATTTCTGAAGGAGATTGAGCGTTGCAGGTGGTGGTGGTGGTGATGGCGCACAGCAACGAAAGAGCTCTTGGTGATTGATTGGCGACGTCCGTTGGCGATGAGACAGCAGACCCAACCAAAAAAGTTTGACAATCGAGGGTTGTGTGTACTGTTAGCACTCTATAAAGTACGAATGATACTGCACAACACTCTCTTATGTACGGTTTTGCCTCCCACTAAGTGCGACTGTCACGAACAGTCGCAGAAGGTTGCGAGACGCATGTGCTCAATCGCAACACACACGCGATGACCCAACACAAGACCGTTTCGAACACTTCAGCTCCGCTTCAATGAATATACTATCCGTGGACCAAAAACAAAAAGAGAGCCAGGCTCATACAGCGCTGGTGTTATAACAAGGATATCGGTGGGCGGGGCGCGCTGGCCGAAGGCAAACCATTTCATCACCCCATTTTCCGATCGTGCGTCGCCGTCCAAGTTGAACCACCTCTATCTAATACAGTAGCTATCGCCCAAAACGACCAAGAGGAGCCATGAACGACGCGGAAGATTTGTGCGGATGCGTAGCCTGTGCAGCGCTGTGCGGCGTGTGCTGCGTCGCGGCCGCGGAAGAAGACAAGCGCGAGCGCGAGCGCGCCGCGGCCTGCAACCATCTCAAGAACCCGCTGATCCAAGTGCAGCCAGTCGCAGTCGCGTCACCGAGATCACAGAAGGCGTACTACGAAGACTACGCGCGCACACAACGCGAAGCGAGAAAGGCCGCCAAGAAAACGTCTGCCTATGAAGCGCCGTCGTACTACTGATGGATGGATACAAAAAAAAAGAAGCGCGACGGCGAACATGAGGAGGATTTAGAGACGCGGTTTTTGCTCATTTGGAAAGCGATACCGCCTTCAGTGAAAGCGTTGGAAGTCTGTCTATTAACATATATATACACGAATCGAGTGAACCGATGGTGAAGAAACATGACTGATAAGGAATCGGTGGGCCTTTGGAGCTTTTTTTCTTTTATCGGAAGCGACGCAAGCGAGGAACAGGAGCGCTGTCGGCTGTTGTTGACATACAAACCAAAAACTGGATTTAGCAAAATACGAATAGGAACAGGACGTGATACGTGGCAGCAACCAACCAACCTGCGGAAGACTCGTAGTTCTGGCTCTGTGACTGTGTGGCGCCGTCGTCGTCTGCTTGGGCTGCAGAAGCAAGAGGGGGACAAGAGCGAAAGGGGAGAAACGTTAGCAGCACACACACACGTGGTGTAGTGGTAGCTTGGATCCTATGGTACGTACTGCCGTCGTCATTGAGTTTGGCAAGTCGATAAAACTTGTTGAGCGACTGGATCCGGTGGAGGAGATGGAGCAACAACAGCAACAACAGTGGTGAGGGGAAATGCCAACGGTCCAGTCACCATGACCAGTCATGTCTGTTGGCTAATATACGTACGCCGACCATGAACTGTCGAACCGAGTTGATTTCAAGCGCAGAGACATTGTTCATCTATAGAGTCGTTGCGCACAAGGTGAGTATACAACCAACCAAACCAACAGCGTTGAACTGAACTGAGTTCAAAACAGAAACGCACCTGAATAGCGTACGCAGTGCCGCCGTTTTGGACGTCGGTCGCGATTTTGTAGAGACCGTTGCGGATTTTGTCTTGGCGCACGTTCTGAATGTCTTCTAATAGTGACCGAATGTGCTCGATCTGATCGATATCTTCCACCGCACTGTAGTAGGGAGGAACATTATGTCAAAGGCAAGGAACAGGGTGCAGTAGGACACACAACGTACTGTTTGAAGAGCAACGACGCGATCTCTAGGTAGTGGAACGGGAGCTCTTCAAACAAGTCGCTGTCCTTCTCGCGCTCAAGGCGGCGTGACAAATACTCTGTGAGAACCCCCATTCAAGCAAACAATTAGTTCATCACACGATACACCAGTGATCCATGGCTTCCCAACACTAAGACGCACCCACTGAGAACCAGCTTGGCTCGACAATGCGGCATTTGTTGAGCTGTTTGAGCATCACAGCGAGCCACAGAGGCACGCGGGTCGTAATGCCCGGCTGAAACGGACCGAAATCGCCCTAAATTCAAGAAAGGAGTTCCACACAAAGTGGATAAGATTCGCATGTATATATGTTGCGCCTTATGAATTCCGCTCAGTGTGCGTGTTTGCCAGCCACGTACGCCGATAAAGTTGAGCACGCCGTCGTTGTCTCGGATGCCAAAATGAGGGACGATGTCAATGAGCTCTTGCTCCGCCTACGCATACGCACGCACACAAAAATTCCGTGTGAGCCACCACTGCGCAAGGTACAAGCGCAGAACATAGTGGTGGTGAAAACCTACCAAGAACTCCATCTCGCTTGCGGTGAGACGGCTCCATTGCGGTGTGGAAGTCGTCGACATTTTCCGGATTGTGGATTTTGGATCGTTCTTTTTGGCGCTTTTGCTTTCGCGCGCTAATGAAATACCGCATTTCCTATGATACCGAATATTCGGTGATTGGTATGCTACAAGAGAGGTTTTGTATCTGTTTTCGTTTGGCGGCGGCAGAGAGAGTGTTTACAAACTGAGATTCATGCAGTGGACGGAGTGGATGAGAGCGGACGATTCCATTAGGGCTAGGTGGGTCATGGCGGATGTAACGTGGTTGAAACGCAGGGACACACTTTCCACAAGTCGCAGCGGCATTGCTAAAAATGCCAGCTGATTCTTCAAGAACATGGTGACTCTGGTTCACTGTACCTACTGTATGGAAGGTGTCCGTCCAGTGCCTGGCCGCTGTCCAATGACAACCCAGTGTTGCAGTCTCTGTGTGTGTCGGCGTTCTTCCATCATCGTCATTGACCAACTGACTGACTGACTGGGGAAGGCAAGTAGGAACCTGGGAAGAGACAGCGGCCAAGAAGCAGCACCACGGCCGCGTCTCCTCGCGTCACGTGGGCCGCAGCAGTAGCAGCAACACCAGCAGCCCGCAGTACACAACGGCATCGTAATGGCTCGGGCGATGCCGACCCGCAGTATGCAGCCGGTGCACCAGTCCCAGTCCCAGTCCCAGTATCAGTATCAGCATCTACTCGAATCCTTTGTTGATCCGCAGCGCACGCCACAGGCAAACGCGCCGCGACGCGCCTCGTTCTCACAGCAGCAACAGCACGCACAGCAACAGCAACGACTCACCCCCGAGGCCGCTGCTCTTCGCCGCAGCAGTTTCGCCAATGAGCGGCACTCCGCTGGCAACGTCCTGCGCGTGACCACCCGCGACATCACGGCGATTCTGAGCGTCGCCATCAAAGTTGAAGGCTACCAGTACGACTCGTCCATCATGGAACACCCCGAGTTTCTCATCTCGACAAGCATCGTCTTCCAGTGCAAAAAGTTCGGCAGCAAACAGCTTGAGACCACGTGGCGTCTCTACCGCACGTTCCAAGAATTCCTCGGACTCGACTTGCAACTGCGGCAGAAATTCCCCTTTGATATGTGTGAGATCCACCCGCCGCGGCTCCACAAGAGGAAGTCGTTTTTCCGCTTGCACCGCACCAAGTCGTTTTTAAAGAAGCGCTGCGGCGAGCTGAACGCGTACTTGGCGGAAGTGCTGGACGCGTCCACCATGCGGCTCACGCGGTTCATGGACCCTCGCGCGCCGCTGATCTTGCGGTGCTTTTGCAATTTTGACGTGGGCTTTGGCAAGAAAATGCGCGTGCGGCCCACACAGTACGACTCGTGTACGTTCTATCTGGACCACCACCACCACCACCACCACCACCACGGCGCCGGAAGAGCCAGCCGCCTGAGCACCAGTATCCCAGAAGCAGACGCTGAAAGGGAACACAACAGCAGCCCGTTGCCGCTCACACCAGGCGCAGTCGCAGCCGATACAGAGCTCATGCAGACACAAGAACAAGAGCTCCACAACCGCTTGCGGATCAAGTCGCAGTCCATGTCCACCATGGGCGATGGCACGCGCAGCGAGCGGTCGCGCGCCGACTCGCGATTTGACGACCTGGAAGCCAACTTGCTGGACGACCGCGCGCGCAATATGGCCATGTGCTTGCGGTACGACTGCTCCTGCCAGCATATGCCCTTCCGTGTGATCGAAAACAAGATGGCGCGGATCTTGCGGATGCGCAATTTCCGCCAAAGCTACCACCCAGTGGACCCCAACGGTCCGAGCGCGCTGTACTGTATCCTGTACAGGCTACAGCAGTACAACAGCTTGGACCGCAAGCTGTACGATATCCTGAGTGACTATTCCGGTGGGACCAAGACCGACAGCCACGGCACTGCAAGCGAAGACGGTGGGGACGGCGACGGCCACGACAGAGACGCTCAGCTGACCGCAGGCGTGGAGCTGTTGCGGGAGGCGATCGCCAACTACGCGCTTCTCTATGTCCACACGCTGGAGCCCCATTTCCGCATGAGCGTGGTCGATTTGACAAAAAAGATCCACGAGTTTAAAAGCGGCCAGCAGCAGCGGGTCGGTGCACTGGAGCTTGTCGTGCTTTGCTCGATGCTCGACCTGTCGATTGTACTCATCACCAATGACCACGAAGGCACTGTGCAAGAGATTTTCCCATTGCCGGGGCTTCCGCCACTTCGCCGTGGTGGACGGATGCTAGTGACCATGGGGTACATCTTGCCGACCATGCAGTGTGTGAACGGACTCTATTTGCTGGCCGAAGAAGTGGAGCAAGCCAGCTCCAATCCAAATGGCACTGGTGCTCCTGCTGCTGCTGATGGTATCGGACGCGATCCAAAGATGTGGCAAGGACTGGAAGAGATCGACCGGTGTCTCATCACGCTCATCGAGACCCAAGTGTTGCAGTCCGAGCTGCAGCAACTGGACACGGACCTTTTTGACCACGATCTCGCCGAGACGCTCAATAAGGCGCTGCTGGAGGCCGTGTGGAACGACTGTGGCCACAACCCCAATTTGTTTCATTTGTTTCAACGCCACGCGCGCCAATTCGGCAAATCGCGTATCCCAGCGAGTGGGTTTTTCCAGTATTTGGAAGTCGCCTTTGGGCTTGAAGGCGCGTCGTATTTAGTGGATTTTTTACTGCATGTGCTGCCCGAAGCGACGCTCAGAAAACAGCTCGTGAGGGCGCGGTGGCGACGCGTGCAAAGACACTTGGCCAAGCGCGTGGCCGCCGTTGCGTCATGAGTTTGAGGTGAACTGTACAGTACTACAACTCAATACTACCAAGTCATAAATTGATGGCAAGCGTATATTAATAGACTCTTGTTTCTTGGACGTGTTGTGTCTTCTCGTGTGCGGGCGGTTCCCCTTTCTGCCAACCTGTGGGAACTAGCAACCAGCCACACTATAACTAGCGTGTTATCGTCACTATGGACGAAATCCGGGAGCAGCACGCCGCGTGGTGTAAGAGTCTGGGCCAAGCCATCCAGGCCGACGCGTGGGGCCAAGTGCTGGAAGCCGTGGAAGCCTACGAGCGGTGGGTTTGTGTGTGTGCCTCTGTCATTGTATCGTCCTTCTCACCTCGGCTGTTTTGTATGTACAGGCTGGGTGAGACCTTGGAGCTGGCGCTCCCACAATGCCACGCACTCTCGAGTGAGCAACAAAGCGCATTGGGGAAGACCGCGCGGTCGGTGGATGCGCGCGCCAAGTGTCTCAGCTCCGTCGATGGCGAGCGTGACACGCCGACGAAAGACGACATGGAGCATATCCTGGACGGTGTGTGAGGCCAGCCGGGCTGTAGTAATACTCGGTGTCCTGTATTAATCTTGGCTGTGTTTTCACTAACTCGCTGGCAGCGCTGCGGGATCTTCTGAGCGACGACGAGCCCGTTTTCCCACTCGACATGGCCGGCGGCTCCAAAGCCCGCGCGACGGCCAAGTCCTCGACTGTCCAAGTCGTCGAAGCCGACGACGCGGAGGACAACGAGCTCTTGGACGACTACACGGACATGAACGACGTGGCCAAGAAGCCACTGAATCGCATCGCAGGCGCCACGTATCTGGACATCCAGATCGCCCACGTTGGGTTGAAAGACGCGACCGTGTACGTCAACCCGACCATCGTCGTGTCGGTCTACGGTACGTTCATCACTGTGCTCCTTGTCCACTGGTGTACAAGCGAGCAAACCAACAAACCGTTTGGGTCGTTGTCCTTCAGACAAAGCCGGCAAGCGGCTGGAGGAAACGATCGAGACCGCGGTCGGTGCAAATGACGAGCCACAGCATATATCGTTTCGTAATGCGACCGTCCGACTCGAAACGAGCCTGGAGACCATGCAAGAGAGTACGTCATGTTTCTCACTCTCTGTCTCTCACTCTTTCCGTCACTCACTCAAACCCTCTGGATATCCAGGCGGCGCTGCGGTGTTCTTTGAGTTCTACCACTACAAGCCAAAGAAACGGAAGAAATCGTGCCGCTGCTGGGCGCTTCTGGAGATGGACGAAGTGCCAGCCGACGGTGGCAGTGATACCGCGGCACTCGCACTGGAATTGTATCAGAAGCCCATGGACCCGAAGAGGAAGCGGATCAACCTGTTTACAGTCAAAGAGCTCTTTCTCCATATCCAAGTCCACGCCAGCACTGCCCACTAGCACAGTGAACGGATACTCTTGTATTGATATAATAATAATACAACTTCAAAGCAATACTAGTATTAATACCTATTCCCGTTGTTGATCGCTTGCCGCGACGACGTAGTCGAATCCGAATCGGATTTTCCTTTTGCCACCGCGCAGAGATCGGCGGACGCGCGCTTCCATTTTCTGCAGCGACGCCTCCATGGCCTGCGCGAGTGGATCGTCTTGGAACCACTTGATTTGGTTGCGGGCGACTTGAAGTTGCCGTGTTATCGTGTCGACGGTGTACACGTTGGTCATTTGGACGCTGTCCTGGACAGCTAATCCGCTTTTTTCAAGCTGCCTCTTGGTCCACGAAAGCGGGAATTCGCGGTAACAGCGGCGGCCAGCCAATAGAATGCAGGCGTCGCGGATACGCGCCATATCCTGCACAAGCGCCACGTCAGCATCTGCCGTTGGTGCACAGCAACGACACTGGGAATGGGCTGCTTGGTCGGAGGTTGGTGCTGTGGTGGTGTTTGTCTCTGTGAGCGGTTCCAAGCCGACCACGTACATGCGGCCGCCAGGAGAAAGCAGTTTCCGCAAGCGCAAGAAGATCTCATCCTGGTAGAACGGCGCAAAGCCTTCGATGGAGCCCACGAGGTAATCTGTGTGGTGTGCAATAGAATAAAGGGATCAATGGGGAGATTGACCAGAATGGGCAGGCGGCCTCTGTGGCGAACACACCTGCGACAATGACGTCAAACGGCTCTTCATCTGCGAGAAACTGCTTGTCCATCCAGTTGCCAGCGTGGACGTGCAACGGCAGGCTGCCATCTCCGCCAAACTCGCGCTGGAGCTCTTCCGCGAGTGGCTTCTCGCCTGTCACTGCGACAAGCTGGGTCAAGCCTTGTGGCGCCAGCTGCGTGAGCCATCGGAGAGAGTGGCGACCTGTGCCAGCGTCAAGCACGCGCCCCCATGACGGTCGCCCGTCGGGCAACGCAGCCTCCTGCGTGTCGATCCAGCGGAACAACGTATCCACTGGTGGCGGCGCCATTATTGGTCGGTTGAATCGGCTGCTCACTGTGCCTCCTTGTGGAGGAGTGGTGGTCATGAATATTAGCCAATAGAATCAGAATATTGCTTCATGCTGCATTGTAACAGCCAATCACATAGTCGAATGAACGAAATGGCGTTGTCTGTCAATTCTGTATTTCCATGAACACCACACAAGCCTGACACGTTTCTTTCCTTGGAGCAAATCGTGCCTCCTTCGTGTACTAGTCGTTTCCAAGCGCTATCCCTTCTAACAAGAACAAAGAGCAAGTTTTTACTTCTTCTCCTGGTAGAAAAGAAAGAATACGCTGAACACAAACACGCCGGCCATCATGGAGAACGCCGAGGTATAGTACGGGTACGCCGCGGGGATGAAGCGCTCGTACTCGTCGTGCTTGTACGGACGCAGCGAGACTTGCTTGGTCGTGTACAGCGTCGAGACCCCAAGGCGGCGGTACAGCACACGGAACTGGAAGATCCCATAGGCGTCGGGCGCTTCAAAAGTCACCGAGAAGTGGCCATTGTTGTCGTGGGTCAGCGTCTTGCGCACGTACGCGTCCAGCATCACAAACTCCAGTTGCATATCCGCGGCTTTGAAGGGCACCCACTTGCCGTCTTTCAACTCGTGGACATCGCACGAGTACGTGAGGTTGTCCTTGACGCGGTACACCAGCGAGTCGCGCGCGATCTCAGCGTCCGGGTACAACGTGATCGGCAAATCTGGACGCTTCGAGTCCTTGAGCATCTTGTCCGGACGGCGCCCATCAGCGCGCTTGTGGGCAATGTTGGTCATGCGCAGTACGCCGCTTTCTTGGAACGCCCACTTGGTCACGGCGTCGCTAAACGGTTCGTTTGAGAATGCGTCCGTGAAGAACTTGTCGCTGAACAACTCAAGCGAACCAGAGAAAACCATACGCGCGTTGTTGCGTCCCTGGATGGCGGTCACAAGGCCAATCTCATTGCCAAAAAGCAAGTCGTTTTCCACGACTTTGGCAGTGATTTCCTTCACTGGATTGGTCGAGTACGCTGTCACGGGCGCGGTGAGCACGTGGAAGCCGAGGATGTTGTTTGGCTCAAGGCTGAGCCCGACACCAGTGAAGGCGACTGGCTTCTTGTTTTTGCTGTTGTTGCCATCGGCGAGCGTCGTGCCCACCACGCGCTCGGCGTTGACAAAATCCGACGCTGCGATGACCGAGTTGAAGATGTCGCTTCCGTCGGCAATAGGGTTGACGTGGTCGATCACAAGGTTTCCTTTCTTTTCAAACTCGACGCCACACTCCAGTGCAAAGTCGCGCTGCAACTTGGTCAGCTTGGCGCTAGTTTATACAAATGTACACATCATACACATGAGCCTTCCTTTCGTCCCTCTCTTTCCATATGCGCTCTCTTTTAGCATCCAAAAAAGCCCTACGAAACGTACTTGGAGCTAAGCAGCACATTGCCGCCCTGCTCGACAAAGTGGAGCAAGTCGGCCTTGGTCAGCTTGCCGAGCTTTTTCTGCGGCGAGAAAATCACGAGGTTGTCGAACTGGCGCACGCCGTACTCTTCCAGCACAAGCTCTGGGTCGTTCACAAAGTAGCTAAGCTCATGGCCGCGCTCTAAATGTGGAGAGAGAGAGAGAAACAAGGGTCAGTGGGAATAGAAGGAAGTCAAGCAAGGAACAAGGATCTATCAAACGCTCATACTCGTCAGAAGCTGGAAGAATTTGGAGTGCGTTTGCTGCACATCATTAGACTCGAGTAGCACAGCCGTGCGGAATGCATCGGCCGTGGCGAGCAACGCTACGCAGATGAAGGCGAGCAGCGCCATGAGCGGCAGCAGGGGCATTCGCACGCGTGGCATCATCTCAAACACGCGTTGATCTTTTGGAGAGCTAAGGGGGTGTTGATAGCCAACAGTACTGAAAGCGACACAATAATATATTGGATTCGAATCTTCAGACTCAGATATTTCTGATGATGCCTGATTCCATCTTTTCATTTTCACGAGCCAAGGAAATCGGCCATGTTGAGCTTTTGCACTTCAAAGGCGCCATCGGCATCGGGCTCCGGAAATGAACCCTCTCGCGCACTTGCCGATCGCGTGGCAACAGCAGCACTAACCGCCTTCTCCTTGCCTTTATCCCTCTCCTTGCCTTTGTCTTTCTCTTTCTTCGGCTTCTTCTCTTTGTCTTTCGTCTTTTCCTTTTCCTTCACTGGTTTGTCCTTCTTCTTCTTGGTCGATTTCTCATTCGTGACTGCAGCTTCTTGGGTGGACGTCGTGCGCAATAGCTTGCGTACGTGCTGCACTGCCTCGCGGTGTTCGTCCGGCACGATTTCTGGCGCGGTGCCCTTGAGCGCATCGGCGATGAACTGCAATGTCGCAAACTCTTTCTTGATGTCCGCGTCGGTGCGAAGGCCCGTGCGCCGCAGATCCGGCGCGTACGTCATAAAGAACGCCACCATATTCTAATAGCAATAGACACCAAGCAGAGATAGGGTATGAGTATGCGAGCAGCAGTCCTTTTGCTCACACTCTTTGCCAAACACGTACTTTCATATCATTCTCGACAGCCGTTGCCGCTGCTTGTGGGCTCGGGAAGCAATGCGTGCGGATGAGCAGTCGCTTGACGTACTCCTTGACGCATCGGTCGAGACACTGGCGCACAATCTTGGAAAAAAAGAACGTGCCACTGATCCAGTGCTTGAGGTCGTTGTAGTAATCGGCGATCGTCGCCAGAAAAGTCTCCATGACCATGACGGCGTCGCCTTCGTCCCATTTCTTGGACAGCCACAACCGAATGGTGTCCTGATAACAGAGAGAAACCATCAACGTCAGAACAACAACCAAGCCACCCACCAAGAGTAAAAGTGAGGCTCCGTACGTGTTCAATTTCAGAAAAGATCTTGCCGACCAGCAGCTCACAGGTCGCCGCTGCGAGCTTGACGATCTCGGTGGACGTGGCGTCCAGCCCATCGCCCACCGAGTGGTCAAACGCTTCTTTTTCAGTGGCATCCCGCTCGGCAAACGAGATTTCTTCGACCAGCTCGGGGCATTTCGCTTGCAGCACGTCCGTGTCGTTGATGAACGAACACAACGATTCAATGTCGAGTTCTGCGACGCGTTGCGCGATGCTGTCGTACCGCGTCTTGAGCTGGTCCATGAGCGCCTCCAGGCACTGCGTCACCACACGCCCGACAAGTCGCCCAGTGAGCCATTCTTGGCCGATCGAGATTTGCGACTTGAGAATGTTCATGATATCGTTGGGGCGCGTGGTTTGAAGCTCGCCATGGAGCCCGATCACGTGCTCTTCGTCGCGTTTCCACACATTCGTGACCCACATGTGGATTTGTCCTTGGATTTGGTCCAAGTACAGACTCATGAGCATTTGAGCAGTCTGTTCCAAGACGATTGAGGCCCGCGCTCGCTTGTACTTGATGATTTCGGTGTTGTAGTACTCGATCCACTGGACAAGCTGGAGCCGCTCAGCGATGCCGACGTCCGGATGCGAGCACTGCTTGCTGATCTCATTCTCTAACAGTATATTGTACGTGCTCGTGAACACGTACATGACGTCGATCTCGGTCGGAAAGCACGCTACCACGTCAGACTGGACGCCTTCCAAGTCCATGAGCAACTGGTTGGCGGCATCCAGCACGGCGTCCAGTGGTTTTTGTTTTTTGTTTGACTCAGCGTCTTTTTCAGCCGCGCGAAACATTTCGTTGGCCTTTTTCGTCAAATGGGACGAAATCTCAGTCTTGCAACGCTCACTGAAGGGCGTTTGCATCTCACTGACGACTTGAATTGTATTGTCCAAGTAGTCTTTCTTGGTTTCCACAAAGCGGCGACGGCGCTTCTCCATGAGCTCCAGGACTTGGAACGCGTCCATGAGCCGCTTTTTGTTGAACTGCGCGACTTGAACACAGTGGTCCATGCAGCCCCACACTTCGCTCATGATCTTCTTGTGGAGCCCTTCGACGGCGTCCAGCCGCGGCGCCATCGATGCCAA
This sequence comes from Pythium monospermum, assembly GCA_023336165.1. NCBI lineage: Eukaryota > Oomycota > Peronosporomycetes > Pythiales > Pythiaceae > Pythium > Pythium monospermum. Next base: position 41,337 of record JAADWJ010000103.1, read on the forward strand.
GATACGCGCTTGCGCTTTGCTACAAGTCATGAGGTATTACACAATAGTCAGACAAGCCATCCCATCCCCTCACAAATTTTCTTTTTCTTCTCCGTACCTGCTGCCAAGCTCATCTGTCTTGTCGCTCGCACATGCGCGCAGCTACATCAACATACCCACATCTCAGTAACCCGTTCGTTTAAGAACCACACTACTCTGAGCCTGTGCAGGCAGTCGTTCGCACCTCTTGCAGCATTTTCTGGCGCCAGTCGTCCAGTGTTTGCCACTTGGTGTACACGTTGACGATCTCGCTCAACCGCTCATCTAGCGTTTGGTCCAGCTCTTGCACCTGATCAACCAAAGTGAGCACACCACACTGGAACTACAGCGTGCTGTCTAGGCCTTTGCCGTATATACAGTACCTTGGAGGGCAGCTCATCATAAAACACCATCTGATTCTCCAATTCTTTTAAATTTCGGCGTGCGATGCTGATCCCGGACGACAACTTTTTTTCGCCCAGCTCGTCGTTCATTTTCCGACAGTTTTGGTGGAGCGTGTCAAAATTGCGCACGATTTGGGTCACCGTGTCCTCCATTTCCAGCAAAGTGCTCGCGCGTTCGATCTCATCGACGTGCGCCTGGACAAACGAGTCTAGTTGCCCTTTGGTGCTGTCTTGCTTGCGCACGTAATCATGTTTGATCTCTTGAAGCTGACACACAGTAGTCAGTCAGTTCCTGATACATAGCCTTCCTGCTGCATGTTGTTGGTGTCTTTACCAGCTGGGAGTTGAGCAGAGACGTCTCTGACGAATCTTTGAGCTTGGCGCGCAGCACTTCCACCGGGTCCCGCGCTTCTTTCTCCAGCAGCGAGATCATGGTGCACTTTGGGTTGGAGATTTTTTTTCTCTTTGTTTGCACCCTTTCGCTGGAAGATCATGAAAGAATGATGGTCATTTACTTAAAACAAACGTTAACCCCAGTGAGCACTGTACCCACTAAGTTGACCATTGTGTTGCAAAAAGCACCAAGAAACCAAACCAAACCAAACCCAAAGCGGCAAATACCAAGCCAAGAGGAATCGATCAAGCGGCGCAATGGTGCTGGGTCTTCTGATGCGGGAGCAAGAAGAGCGGCGGCTCGTATTCGACTTTGAGTCGATGCTGCCACATGACGATATGATGCAGGACGACGGCAGCGATCCGTCTGGACGCAAAGACTTTAAGCGCGGTACGGTTGTCTGCCGCCATTGGCTGCGCGGGCTTTGCATGAAAGGCGACAACTGCGAGTTTCTCCACCAGGTATTGACAGAACTATGATGCATTCTATGCCAAGTTAAAGGACATGCTATCTTATTCTAATGGGAGTGTCCATGGCGATAGTATGATATGTCCAAGATGCCCGAGTGCCGCTGGGGCATGGAGTGCCAAGTGCCCGAGTGTCCGTTCCGCCACGTGCCCGACGAAGAGCGCGTCGAGTGCGCTTTCTACAGACAGGGCTTTTGCTCCCACGGCCCAAACTGTCGGTACCGCCATATCAAATTGGCACGGGAAGAATGTCCCGAGACGGCCGATTTCACGTTGCAGTCCAAAGTCGCGGATGAAGAAAATGTCAAACGACGGAAAATGCAGCCCGTGAACGAGTTCTTCAAGATCGCGATTTGCAAACATTGGGAGAAAATGGGTTCTTGCCCATTCAATGACGAATGCCATTTCGCCCATGGTGACAAGGAACTGAGACCATTCCCAAAGGGAGAGAGGGAGGCGGCGCCACCCAACCAAAGAGGAGGAGGACCAGGGGGTGGTGGACCAGGTGGACCTGCTCCTGGTGGCCGCATGCAAGACGGACACCCACCGATGGGCGCGGCGACGGGTATGCAGGGCCCACCACCACCAGTGGTTTTGCCCAACGAAGGCAAATTCTGCAAATACTTTTTCCTCCACTCGTTCAGCTACCAAAACGTTGCGCATGCCGTCCACCACAACCAGTGGGCCATGCCCCGTGAGCTTCAGCAGACGCTCAAAATGGCCTCGGAGACGTGCGACGATGTGTTTTTGTTTCTCACGGTGACGCCAAGCAAGCATTTCCAGGCCGTGGCCAAGCTCACGCCCGGTGCGCTTGTGAGTATGAGTAGTGGCGACGGTGTCGACTTGTCGTCGTCGATTGTTCCGTACCCAAGCGACGGCAAGGATGCCTGGAGTGGCGCGTTCAGTGTCGAGTGGCTGCGCGTGTGTGAGTGTCCGTGGGAACGGCTCGCGCAGTTTGAAAACCAGCATCTTGCCATCGACCAGACGTACGTTCTTTGTTGTCAGTGGTGTACGTGATGGAGTTTACTAATGTTACCTTGAAAAATGTCATAGAACCAATGGCCAAGAACTCGATGCTGAAGTCGGCCAAGCTCTGATGCGGCTCATGTTCCACCAGCCGCAGATCCAACTGCATTTCAAATCGGTGGAAGACGAGCAAAAACTGCCAGGCGGCGCAGAAGAACTCGCGACGCGTCGTCGCGAAGCCGCCGAGAGTGTTGTTGGCGGGCCCCCGCCCCAATGGAAAATGGCGATGCCTGGCTTTGTGGTGGCCTGCAACAACGCGACCATTGACGAATGCTTTGGCCGCATGCTCTTTGGTCTCGCAGCCGATCAGGAAGAGCTAGCATTGAAAAGCCTGGCGCCTGGCACGCCACTTTTCCTCTTCAACATGTCGGACCGCCACGTGCTTGGCATCTTTGAAGCCATCAGCCCCGCCGTGGTGAACATGGTGCCCGGTGCGTTCGCCCACGGACCTCAGGCGCCGTCTCCTTTTCCCGTGCAAGTGCGGTTTGCGGTCGCATTGAATGCACCAGCGATCAACTCTGCCGAGCCGCAGATCAAGGCGATTTTTGGGGACCGTGGCGTTCGCATCGGCCCGCTCACGCAGCAAATCACGCAGCGGCTCGCAGATGTGTTTGCGGAGCGGTGCGGCCCCATGTTTGGGCGAGGCCCCGCGCCCATGCAGCCACCACCCATGGGCATGAATATGGGTATGGGCATGATGAGCATGGGGCCAGGAGGTCCCAGTGGTCCAGGAGGCCGTATGCCGCAGTCATCCAGTGCGTCTGCATCGGCCGGTGGCGCTCCCAATGGTGGGGGTGGCGGTGGCGCAAGTGGGATTCGAGGGGAAGCAGCATCCGCATTCATGGAGAAGATGCTGGTAGGCATCGAGCCAGACAATGAATTTGGCGTGACGCGCCGCATTATTGGCCCTGCTGGGTCGCATATGAAGCGGATCAGCCAAGAAGCCGGCGGCGGCGCCAAGATCAAAGTCCGCGGCCGCGGCTCCGGCTCCAAAGAGAGTACCGAAGACGAAGCGTCAGAGCCGCTGATGGTCATCGTCTCGGCTGAGAATGAACGAAGCTTTGGCGTCGCGTGTGAACTCACGAGCCAGTTGCTGGGAAATATCCATCGCGATTACCAAGTGTTCCGTCAGCGGCAAGAGCGAGGTGGAGGTGGTGGTGGAGGAGGAGGTGGAGGAGGAGGAGGGAGACGTTAGAAGTAGTAAGCACCCCCTTCAAGACACAGACAAAAAAAAAAAAAAAAACAACAACCCCAAAATGCATAAAGTAACCTTCATAACCTAGTCTCTTTTTTCTCTTTTAATTCACTTTCTTGGATGGCAACACGTTCGAGACCGACTGCGCGTACGAGATCACGCGCTTGACCGACGTGATGTACTTGCGCTGGGCTTCGTTGTTCATGACATGGGCCTGCTTGTTGGCATTGATTTTCTCTCGTCCCGTGCGCTCGTGGATGCCGACCATCGTGACACCGATCGGCCACGCGGCGTTGCCGATCGCCAGCTTGATGTACGCGTCATTGGCCTGCACAAACTCGCCGTCTTTACAGAAACGCACAATCTCGGCGAGGCTCGGTAAGATATCCAACGGCACTTCCCGCTTCTTACACAGCTTGAAAAGCGGGCGAATGTAGTCTTTACACTGCTTCATGGTCTTGGTCGCGGTCTTGCCCTGTGCGGTGCGTCGAATATGGTCGGGGCGGTCGGCTAGGTCTTGCTCCCAGCGGCGCAACATGGTGCGGAAGAAATGGTAGATCACCTTGATGTCGTCCTTCTCGTCTTCATCGCCCATGGCATCACCTCCCGACCCGTTGGCTCCGTCGCGCTCACTCGTTCGTTTGCCGGCTCGGCGGCCTCCATTGCCAAGCTCACCGTCGTCGTCATCATCATCGTCGTCGTCGTCATCCACTGCGTCGGCGCGGAAGCCTCGGCTGTCGGAACTGCGCTCGTGGCCGACAAATTCGTTGTGGGTCGCATGGCCGTCGCCCAGCTGGTCTTCTCTTCTCAGCGCAGCGTCATTCTCGGCGTGGCGAAGCCGCTCCATGCGCTCGCGCTTGGACTCGCCAAAGAGAGTGATCGGCTCGCCCAGGTCGCGCAGCCGGCGACGCATTTCAGCCCACGAGAGCACAGCGGTCTCTTCCTCGTCGTCCGCCGCAGCTGCAGTACTTCCAGCAGCACCACCACCGCGCAGGTTCTTACCATCGCTCTGCTTCTTGTGGGTCTCGTCGCCATTGTCATTCTTTTCCAACTTTCGTTTCTTGGACGCTGCGGCCGCCATGGCGTCATTTTGCTGTTGTGTTTCTTGCTGCTTTTTCTCTTGCGCGTAGAGAAGCTCTTCCACTTCGCCGCGGCGCATGTACTTCTTCTTTTTCATGCCATTTGTGCTCTGCTTCTCCGCCTGGATGGTCGACAGCTCGCGCTTCTTCGCGGCCATCACACTCATGAGCGACTCCATTTTTTCTTCTCTTGTGGGGCTTGGTCAACTTTGTGGTTTTTGGGATTGCACCAGTGGAGACTGTACTGTTTGGACCCCAAATAGTGGCCCTTTTCGCCACCATCTTCCAACCAGCAAACAAATTTCCACCCACCCAAGACAATAATGGCAAGCGCGACATCTGCTGCTGCGGCGCCGACGGTGCCTCTCGATCAATGGCTCGCCGAATGGCCAACCGTGCGCGTCAAAGTCGACGAGCTCGTGCTCAGCCTCAAGCGCCGACAGCTTGTGGGCTCCTACGAGACCGCCAAGCGCGTCACCATGTTGCTCAGCCAAATGGTACTGCGATAATCGATCATAAATGGTTCCACTCAAGGCGTGACATGCTCACAGTAATGGTGATACGTGTCTATTTATCTAGCTGGAGACGGTAAGCTGGTCCACTGCAAGTGAAATCACCGACAAAGTGCGCAGTCTTGGCTACATGCTCACAAAAGCCCACCCACATGGTAATACTATCAATCTCCGATGAATACGAATACAGTAGCCCATTGGACCCGTGGGACTTACTCTTTTGTTCGTCTTGATTGCCGATAGAACTGGCGATTGGCAACGTCGTGCGTCGCGTGCTCTTTGTGATCCGCGAGGAGCACGCGAATGCCGCCAAAATGGCACCCGCGAGCGCCACGCTCGAGTCCAAGACCGCATCGTCGTCATCATCGAGCCGCAGCTACCAGTCGCGCTCGCTTGGCAGCATCCTTGCGCCAGGCGCGGACTCGGACCTTTCGACACCGATCGCCGATCTCAAGTTGGTGCGTCGCTTGAAGCATCGTAGGTTTGGCATTGGTTTGTGTGTTTCTAATGGGTCTTCTTCTTTTTTTGGGTGCATCAGTCGGTGATGGAAGGCATCACGGAGCTCATTGATGAGCTCGACAGTCTCCACGTGACCATCGCGGACCAGTCCATGGAGTATATCCACACAGAGTACGTCGTCACTCTTCTCGAGCAGCCCGCACTGAACACAACAGCAAATGCTCAACGTTTGTTGTTTTTTCTACTTTCCACAGCGAAGTCATTTTGACTTACGGCCTCTCCATGTCCGTGGGAGAGTTCCTCAAGAACGCGGCCAAGAAGCGCGACTTTAAAGTGATCGTGGTCGAGTCGGCGCCGTCTCTGAACGGCCAGCAAATGGCCCACTCGCTCGCCACCAGTGGCTTGGACGTGACCATCATCCCGGACAGCGCGGTCTTCGCCATGATGGCACGCGTGAACAAAGTCGTGATCCCAGCCGCGGCAGTGGTCGCGAATGGCGGTTTGATCGCGCAGTCGGGGCTTCAGAATATCGCGCTCGCCGCCAAGAAATGCTCAGTGCCTGTGGTCTGTGTGGCTGGGCTGATCAAGTTGTGTCCGCTGTACGCCCACGACCTGGATGTGCTCAACGAACTGGTCGCGCCGTCCAACATCTTCAACTACGAAGACACAGTCGAAAACGTGCGTGTCTGCGGAATGGGGGTGTCTGGATTTGCTCGTATTCGCTGGGGTGGGACTGACGGACGTTTGTTTTCTTCTGCCTATAACAGCTGGAAGTGCTCAACCCCGCGTACGACTACGTGCCGCCAGAGTTTGTGAGCCTGTACATAACCAACTCGGGCGCCCACCAGCCGTCCTACATCTACCGCTTGCTGGCTGAGTACTACTCGCCGCAGGACAACCAGCTTGCTTAGAGAAATTCGTTGGGTTGGTGACGTGAATGAATACCAATTTTCTATCAAATCGCATTTTTTTCGTGTGGTCGTAGGATTTCAGAAAAGTTGGCGGATCTGATATCTATTCAAAGAGGTGGTTGGTTGCATTGAGTACTCTCCGTTTTAAGAATGAATGTCATCGAATTCTGGCAAATATCGGTTTAGGAAAGTTCAAGAACCAACTTTCCCCACCAAATGGCTTCATTTCGTCCCAACACCAAGAAGCAACCAGCAAGAAGCAACACCGTATCCATCGACAAGAAACATGCGCTCTCTCACACGCGAAGCACTGGAGTTGCCGCCTTTCTGGGTGATCTCAGTATGCGCACTTGGTACTGCCATCGACTGGTGTCTCGGTGCAGGCGTCGATTTCGTCCGCATTTGCTGGCATCTCGTCCACGAAGGCGTCGTCTTTCTCGAAGTGAACACCATTGACTTTGTTGCGTTCTATGAAGTATGCGCGATGGAAGCGATGGCTTTTGCATTGCAGCGCGCCGGCCAAGCCACTCTGCTGTTCCTTGCAGTCGCCATTGACAGCGCCGCGCAGATGCTCGCATCACTGGCGACGACACTCGGACGGCTCCCCGTGCTGACTTGGTGGCCACCATGTACATCGTTTACCAAGCACGTCAAAACAATGGCATCGCATGGCTACTGGCAAATGACGGCGATGGCGCCGTCGCTGCCACTAATGGGGGTAATAGCCGCTCACGAAGCCATCCAGATTCCCGAATATTGGCACAAAGACGATGCCGCCGACCATATTGGCGCCGTCTTCGTAGCAGTTCTGCAGGTCGGGATCTGGTCACGACCATGGTACTCGGCTCTATCGACGATGCGACAGCACACGACCTCCTCAGTCCGCCAACAGAAAGCCGTGATCGTTTATCTACGCCGTATCATCAGATCCAAGTGCTTGCCTTCTCCGCCGGTGGCTTGCCACACTCACTGTTCACATCGCGTGAGTTCTTCCGTATCGACAACAAAATACAGTAACGTTGAAACCCCTTCCTGGTTTGCTCGCAACGGCGAGTCCAGCGCCCAAGGGCAACCATCTCACAGATTATTCAAACGAAAATCAGCAATAGTATATTCCCAATGATATGTGAAACCTTTTCTTACAGATCCGAAAACAAAACAAAACAAAAACGGGGCTTGGCTCTTGAGTTTCCTGTCTTACTTACCCGTTGTTCGTCGACGGCAATACATACACCGTGACTACGCGCGTCTCACAGACCGCCGCGAACGCCAACACGTTCGCAACGACAGGGCGATCGAGCGCCGTGGCCACGCTTGCTCCGCTCAGCAGTGCACACTTGCTTTCCATCGCCAGCGGCGCTTTCTTCACCGCAATCGGTTTGTTGTGGTACTCTTGGAACAGCGATCCATAGAGACTCCAGTGCTCTATAGAGAGCCCAATTTGGACACTGCGCAACTGACGGTTGGTCGCCAACATCGCCAGCAATGCCAACGCAGCTGCTTCGTCGGCGTGGTCGCCGATCTCGACTGAAAGACACTGCAGCGTGTGGCTGATGGCGGTACTTGGGTCACCGAGTGCGTCGGCGAGATGCACCATATCCATCTTGTCAGCGAACGCACCAGCCATCAACTGCAGCAACTTCATGTGACACACTTCCTCTTCGTAGACTTGGATCAGTACGTCGGCGTTAACCAATAGAACGCTGCCAAGGGAGAGTGTGTCGAGTCGCGGGCAGCTGCACGCCATTGCGCTCAGGAATGGCAAATCCAAGTTGCCTGGACTGCCGCTGTCCCGTGACATCCATCGCACCAAGTACAGTGCCGTCACGGGCTCACCCACAAGAGCCAGCACCGAACACACCGAGTCCTTTTCTTGGTCGTTGATCTCGGACACACCAAGTTTCATGGTTTCGATCGAATGTTGGTGGAACGACCACGGGATCAGCGCCTTGGACTGCACTTTGATGGCATCGGACCGCTCGACCCAGCAGTGGCCGTAGCCCGGGACGAGGATATCAAGGAAGTCAGATGTGCGGTCGTCACGGAGCACTTGGAACTCCATCTCGCAGTC
>JAADWJ010000104.1:0-49831 GCA_023336165.1 Pythium monospermum
CAGCCACCGGTGCGATGGCGTTAATTGGAACTGGCGGAAGCGACATGGAGCAAGTGGCCACCATACCACAAGAAACAACCGCAAGTGGTGCTGGTCCATCATTGGCCAGGACTCGTGGGAAATGGAAAGTGGTCGCGAACTTGAAAAAAAAATCCACAAAAAAGCAAAAAGCAAAAAAAAAAAAAGTGTGTAGTGAAAAATGCATGTGTAAGTATAGGACACCGAAGACACGAAGCGATACGACGACCCAGAAGAGACAAAAGGCGTGTGTGGACGTGGTGTGGTGGTGGGTTTCCGCCAGTGCGGATGAGAGTGCTCCGAGTCTTCCTCTTTTCTGAAAGAGAGAGGACCAGAGGCGCCTCTCCGCCAACCACCACCACCACCACCACTGATATCCCGCCTTGCGTCTGCTGGTCTGGTAGTCTTCGAGTCCGTGAAGTGATTGTGATCGCTGTCGGTTGTCAAGTAAGAGTAAGAGTAAGAAACAAAAATTGTCTAAACAACAAATTATATTTGGTTTAGCAAACATTTTGGCAATTTGTTGAAACAAAACTGGGCACAGCTCACATGAGAATACTACTACTTTACGCTACGGTTCATATGCGGTTGGTCTCGTTGAGTGCCTTCCAAGAGCCGCCCGTCCAACGCGATTGTCGGACGAGAGCCGCAACGAGATTTGGTGGGGTGTTTCCTTGGGCCCGCGCTCTTGACTCCATGGGAATCTGCTCCTTCGGCATTTGCGGCTGCGTTATGATCGATTTTGCGAGGCTGCAAGTGTAAGACTTCAGGTCGTGGAGTCGCAAGATCCAAAGCTGACTCAGCCGTTTCGCACTGCAGGCATCGCTTCGAACTCGTGCATCGAGTCGTGCCGAACCTCAACGCATTGTGTTTGTGATGGCGCTTATCCCATCTTCTCTTTGGCCACCATATACGCGCTTGGTCATTCTCGTTTCGTTCAGTTTTGGCTCGATTCACCAATTTCTCTGAATTATTCCAGCGACCGTTTGATTCGTTAAAAATGCCTGAAATGCCACAATTGATTGGCTAAAACGATTCCGTCTGAGCTGTCTCAGAACGTTTCTGAGGAAACGACGTGGTGGTTGACCGTCACACAATACCGTAGCGCAGGTGGAAAGCGGCAAAGCGTCATGGTGCCATCAAAGTATGTCGGCATGAATTACGCTTCTTTCCGTGTAGGCACCAACAACATACTCACACATCCACTTGCATGTGTGGCTCTCTCTCTGCGCGCATTTACAGATCGCCGGGTATTACACCGCCTCTTTCACTGGCTGGACCGACAGAGGACGATTTCAAACTGCAACAGAGTCTTGAAGAAACACTTCGGTGCGTGGCGCCGCCCGTATCCATACCACTCGCGCTATCGCTTCGCACACACACAGCTTATACTGATTTGTGTGTTGTTGTTGTGCAGATCGTATCACGTGTACGAAACACCGGAAGAAATCAAACAGCGCGAATTGGTGCTTGAGAAATTGACCCATGTGCTCCAAGAGTACGCGCTCCACGAAGGCTGCCTGTCTGGTATGAGCGAAAACGACGCAGCCGCAAAACAAATCCACGTCCAGACTTTTGGCTCGTTTCGGCTTGGTGTCCACCATCCTGAAGCGGATATTGATACGCTGTGTATCGCGCCACGGCATTGCACCAAGGCGAGTTTCTTTCAGACTGTTCCGATTCTACTGGAAGCGACGGTCGGCGTCAAGCAGCTTCACGTTATCGCGGATGCGTACGTTGGATACCTTTGGATGCCTTGAACTGCGCGAGTCGCGTTTGCCCTTCTGACAAGTTGTGGTGGTCATTGTAGATTCGTCCCTGTGATCAAGCTGACGATGGACGGGATCCCAGTCGATTTGCTGTTTGTCTCGCTCCAGTTACACTCGATTCCAGCTGATATTGACGTACTGGATGACCGGTACCTCCATGGGTTGGACGAGCCATCGGTGCGCAGTCTCAACGGTGCACGTGTGACCGAACGCATCGTGCAGCTGGTGCCACACAAAGACCGGTTTCGAACGACACTTGTCGCTGTCAAGCACTGGGCAAGGGTACGTGAGCTGTATGGTGAAGGAGAGGATAGTACCTAACGCCTTCTATTTACTATGGCCAAATGTATGTACATACAGCTCCGTGGCATCTACTCGAATGTCCTGGGCTTTTTGGGCGGCGTGAACTGGGCAATCTTAGTGGCTCGCATTTGCCAGTTGTATCCAAACGCACTGCCAGCGACGCTGTTGGCTAAGTTTTTCCGTATTTTCCATCTCTGGGCGTGGCCCAACCCGATTCTACTGGACCCCGTCACGACATCTCCCAGCATGGGGTTTGCGGTACGTTCTATGTACTATTTTCATTCCGTGGTTCGGCTGGCCTCGGATATCAGTCTTATTGTTTTTCTTTTGTTCTGTAGGTATGGAACCCGATGGCCAATCCTCGTGACCGTGGGCATTTGATGCCGATCATCACTCCGTCGTACCCGTCCATGAACTCGTCGTACAACGTCATCCCCGCGACGCTGCGGATCCTCAAGGCCGAGTTTGGCAAAGGAGCCACGAGAACACTCGACATTGAAACCAAGGTGCGTCGTGCTTTCCATTGATGAACCCTTGATTGGTTGGCTGTAGTGGCTGTTACGACTGACACACTGGATTAGAAAGCAGCGTGGGGTTCGCTCTTCGTCAAGCCGGTCTTCTTCGAAAGGTTTCGTTTCTCGTTGTCCATTTTTACTTACTTTTTGGTTGCTTTTCTATTGGACCCAATCGTACTTTTGGATTTTGCTTCGGTTCCCTTGCAGTGGATCTGTATATCTAGACATCAAGCGCATGGATGAGTAAAACTGACGGTGGATGTCCCATATACACACACACAGGTGGAAGCATTTTCTTCGTGTCCAGATCACTGCGCGCGATGCCGACAGCTTTTCTCGTTGGTTTGGCTGGGTCGAATCCCGCCTACGGTATCTACTTCAAAGGTGCGTGGCCCTGTGGGTCTCAAAATTGTGTGGCTCTCACCTCCTCTGCCTCTCTATCTCTCTCTCTCTGTAGTCTGGACAGAGTGCCAACGATTCGAGCACATCCCTTTGCGCGGTTCTTCGACGTCCCACCGGAAACCACGACTACGAATCCAACGACCGGCGTCACGACTTGTTGGTTGTTTGTGGGCCTGAGCTTCCGCATCCCAAAGGGAAAAGGAATTGCGGACAGTGTAAATGATGAGTCGAGCTTTGAACTGGACTTGACGGCCGTGATTCGAGACTTTGCACAGTACGTGGACCAATGGACCCAACGCCGCGCTGGCATGGACTTGCAAATCGACCATCTGTCGCATGCCGAGGTGCCGGCGTGGGTTGTGGAGTCCACGGATGGGTACAAAAAGCCGTCCGACCAGCGCGGCGCCAAGACCAAGCAGCCACGAACCGTCTTGGCTGCAACACCAACAACAGATGCGCCACACGGAAGTGAGGAAAGTGCAGCGAAGAAGGCCAAGGCATCCACCACGACTGCCAGCAACAAAAGCAACTCAGGTCAAGGTACGTCATGACTCGAACGCATAGCATTAGGATCCGGTTAGTGTGGCACCATTGGGAGGTAGGTGAATGGAGAGCACAGAGCAGAACAGTGAGTGCCGAGTGTGTGAGTGAGTGGTGGGGACTGCTCAGACAGAAGGCGCACTCATCAACGTATAACAGCATGCGGGTAGAAATGGAAGGATAGATTGGTAGAGATCATTACACTTTTTCTTCTTTTGCAAATGCATCTCGTTCGTTTGCCTTCTCCGGGTTTACTCGTGCTTGAACTCGGCCTTGCGCTTGCCCACAAACGCCGCCATGCCTTCCTTCTGGTCGCTCGTCGCGAACGAACTCCAGAAGAGGCGGCTCTCGTACTTGAGCCCTTCCTGGAGCGTCTGCTCGTACGCAGCGTTCACGGCTTCCTTGGCCATCTTGACCACTGGCTGCGAGAACGACGCAATCTTTTCGGCCGTCTTGACAGCTTCCTCCACGAGCTTGTCGGCTGGCACGACACGCGCCACAAGTCCATCGCGCTCGGCCTGCTGGGCGTCGATCATGTTGCCCGTGAGCACCATCTCCATGGCCTTGGACTTGCCAACCGCGCGGATCAGACGCTGCGTGCCGCCGCAGCCTGGGATCGTGCCAAGCGTGATCTCTGGCTGACCAAACTTGGCCTTGTCGCCGGCGATGATAAAGTCGCAGAGCATCGCGAGCTCGCAGCCACCACCCAACGCGTAGCCGTTCACAGCGGCAATCACCTGAAAAAAAAGAGGTATAGTGGACAGCGTCAGCCCACCTGTTTGTATACATTTCACATATTCAACAGAGAGAAAGCGATCAAAAACGTACCGGCTTGGAGATCTTGGCGATGTCGCCCCAGTTGGCAAACATGTTGGACTTGTAGGCCTCCACAAACGTCTTGTTGGCCATTTCCTTGATGTCCGCGCCAGCTACAGGCATTCTCATATTTATTACCGGTACAACAAAAGACCGCTCTATGGTTGGAGAGGTGACTCACACTACGTACCAGCAAAGGCCTTGTCGCTCCCTGTGACCACGATGGCGCCAATGTTATCATCCGCATCGAACGCATGTGCCGCGCCGTTGAGCTCTTCGATCAACGGGCTGCAAAGCGCATTCAGAGCCTATCCATCCAACCATTTTAGTCGTGTAAAACGTATAGCAAAGATCTGTAGACCATGGCGGACATTCCACGCACCTTTGGGCGGTTCAACGTGATGAGACCGACGCGGCCGCGCACTTCGGTCAAGATATGCTCATATTCCGCTGTATTTTCATTCAACGCAGGCAGCAGGTGGGTTTGTCTGCTGTTCATGGATGCCCACATACATGTATGGGTACGCCGGAACGCGCACTTCATTTTGACGCGTACCTTTCGCTGCGAACGAGCGCACAAGTGGCGCTTGGACGTGGGAGATCTTGCGGAGCGAAAACATTTCTTAGCCAGATGACAAATGAGTGCCTACAGATTTGGTTTGGTTTTGAGATTTTTTTGGAACGTGAAAATATGGGGATGACGTGCTGCGTGCCTCCGTCTGCATTCTGATTGGTTGAAAATTGCATTCGTGTGCAAGTTGAAGTCTCATCACGGTCCACTGGCAAAGTCAACAGCATTGAACCGAACCGGTTCGGTCCCATTTGATTTTGAACCGACTCCTCATGAATCACGCCTGTTTTGGCGCCGAAATGGTGCGAGTCGTGGCAAAAAGGATCATGCAGAAGAAACATGGGCAAATGAACAAGAAATACCCATTCTAATGTCGTGCAGTGCGTACTTGCTGATCTAGGAAGATGATGCGCGATAAAGGCAATGATGAACGAATTGAAGACACTCCACCAGAGACAGCAGCACTGTCACCTTCGCTCTCGTTGGTGGCGACAGGATTGATTGCGCGCACACGTCAACATGCTCGCCAAGAAATGGAGCAACGCCAAGTGCAAGCGACGCTTTCACCTCGATTGACACCGCGACGGCGAGGCAACAAAAAACCAGATGCAAACCGCCTCAAAATGGCGGGCGAGAAAGGGCAGGCTGAAGAGTTGTTTGATGGTTTGGATGTCGACGTCGATACAGCGTTCAATTTGTCGCCCAGATACGCAGATGAAACCACTCTTCAGGAGCTCCAACGCCGCCCGACGATCGACCTGACTGTCCGCGATGCGCGCGCACAGCCACCACAGACGCTTGGTAAAGAAAGCGAAGCCTCGTGTGCGGACCATGTGCAGCCGACGCCACCACCAACGGCCGCGACTGCTCCTTCTTCCAGCACAAGCCACGACACCGCCAAACGGCAGAGCTGGTTTTCGCGCGTCCATGTCCCACTCGCGCATCGCAAGCTGGTTCAATCACCACAAATATTCGACGGCATTGTACCAGCCAAACCGATGGCCGCGCGGTCGTCAAGTGGCGGCGCGCATAGTCAGCAGCTGACGCCAGCGAGAAACAACCGTGTGCCCCGCGTCGCATTGCTGTCGTCGTCGCCACGTGACACCGTCAGCAACAACAGCAACAACCATTCCGCTGGTGGTGTGAACAGCAAACGACGCGGCACAGTGGACAGGCAGTTCCTTGAACGATTACGAGAACGGAACCAAGAGTTGTACGACAAACTGGTCACAAGATTCCACGCGACACGGCGACTGGAAAATTCGGATTCCCCTGCGACGGTAACCGAGGAGCAAACGACCGTAAGTGCCACGACAAGTGGACCAAGAGCAAGAGCACGACCAAGAGGAGCAGGTGGTGGTGGGAAGCACCGTGGAGACCATTTGGAAGACGACGACCAAGATATGCTGTCTGGTATCACAAGTGTGGAAGATGCCGTGCTTTTTTTCCTCCATGAAAAACACGCCCACGATATCCTCTACTTTAAGCGCCGCTCCTCCGATGCCCCTGGTGGCAGCAACCAGCGGCGACCCAGTGGTGCTGCTGTCAGTGGTGGTGCTGCTGGTGGGAGCATACTTTCACTTGGTTCTGTTGCCGTCGCGTCTTCTTCTTCCTCGGCGACCTCCCGGTTCATGCCGTACGATCTAGAACGCGTCGCTGCATCACCCGAGCCAGGCGCCGGTGACTTTTACATCATGTCGTCCTCCGCTCTCGTCCATCACTCCAATTCCAGCGACCACAATCAAGAGGAAACACTCGGAGAAGCCATTCCCATCGCGCAATGGGTCATGGAAAGCAAAATGTTTTCACTGTTACTCGCTGGGATTCCACTTTTCCAAAAGTTTTTGGTTCGCAAAGTGTTTAAATGGTGGGCCTTGGAGACAAAGCATTTGATTTTTGTCGCTGTGAAAAAAAAGCTTTCAAAAAATTTACCTTTTGCAAGGAAAGCGTTTGCCAAGCCGATGCTTTTATCTTTCCAAGCGCTTCGCCGCGTCCAGCAAATCCAGGCATTGACGCTGCCTGTCAAGCATACGACGGCCGCAGTCAACTTGGTCGCTCTCCATGACCACCACAGGCAACGACTTTCGGATGCCGAGACGTGGCTGATCGACGCGAAAGAGGAATTGCTTTCTTTGATGGACACCATGGTCCACGAGATCCAGCTCAACACGGACCCTTCCACGCAACTTGATTTGCTTTACAGCGTCGAAGCGTCGACGATCCATGCGTTCAACCCAAAATGGAAAACTGCGCCTCTTCGAGCGTTGCGCCACAGGAAAGAATCGCTTGCTTTGCAAGTCGAAACGGCCCAAATGGACTTGCTTCTGTTGCCAAAATACGTCAAGCTCATGGAGTATATGTTCACCGAAAGCGTGTACTTGATGATCTTGGGTGGCATCGCCCATCTTGCAAAGGATTTGTGTAGCGACGACCACCATGGCGCGATCAGTGCCTCGGTCGCGATCGTTGGAGATGAATTGATCTTGTCGCCGTCGGTTTTGGAAATGAAAAATGTGCTTTTAGAAGGCATCGCACGCTTGATTCGGCTTGCGGGAAATTTCCATTTCACGAAAAATGCCATCACATGGAGCACAAATAGAGGCACAGGCTCGTTGGCGATTGTCGCGTCCTCGTTTCTTTCGTCGGATACGACGACGTCCACGACCCAGTTTGATCTGCAAGAAGTGCTTCGTAAAGATCCCGCGTTCAAGCAAGTGTCCACTGGCTTGATCCTGGAAGTCTCGAGTTGCTTCGACGAAGCGGCCCACCAAATGAAGGCGTTTGAGTCGCTCAAGCCCATTTACGCCGCAGTTCAGTCGGTCAGTCGTGCCGAGACGCTGAAAAACCTACAGCTTGTCCACCATGCCCATGCCCAGGCCTCTTCATCCACCGCAGCGGCTGAAGCGACAGCTACAGGTCCACCTACAGCTTCCGCAGTGGTGAGAGAACTTCCCAGCGTCGTCGGCATCTCTGGCATGGAAGTGTCTCGTTATTTGAGAACACTCTCGCATCGCCTCGCGGTGCTGGACAAATCGCAACACGCTTGCCAAAAAATCCAGTCCAGTTGGAAAGTGGGCTTTTTAGAGATCCAATGCCGCCGCTCGGTCACTGAGATCTTGGAACGCATCACACAAGAACGCGATATGCTCCATCAACATGTTTTCCAACTGGCCGCCCAGGGGGCCAATGGGTGCTTGCAAGAAATTCAAAAGGCATCTCTTATCGTGGAAGATCGACCCCAATTAATTGAATTTTTTTGCGAACAACTCAAACAAGTCAAGCAACTCAAAGAAAGTGAAAAACAACTCCATCAAGATATCAGGAATGTGGATGAGATCGTGCGTGCACTGAAACGATTTGCTCCCCAGTTGATGACGGAAACAAGTGTGCAAGCCAATTTATTGCATGCAATGTATGGCAAATACGAGTTGTTGACGCAATCACATGACAAATTTGTGAGCAAAATGTTGCCCAATATCACACAACAAGTCAGCAGTGCGTTGCAAAAATACAGCGTGCGATGTGGCAAGCTGTTGAAATTGTATGAAGAAAATTGTGGCATTTCGAGTGAAGAAGAATTGGATAAAAACGTGGATTTGTTTCAAGATTTTGCCAAAGAAATCAAGGCCATTGAAGAAGCGACTCACTTGTATCAAGAGTACCAACGGATGGTCGGCATGAAAGTGATGGAGATTTATATGCTCGCAGAAGCCAAGACACGATGGGCGCAAGTGGAACAAGTGGTTTTGTTCATGATCCAGTGGAAAACCGCGACAAAATCGATGGAAAATGGCATTTTCAGTGACCAACCGTGGAAAACCCATTTAGAAAAAGTGAGTTCCTTTGCCACGAGACTCCAGAGTATGATGATGATGATGATGCAACAGCAGCAGCCACAACAGAGCCAGGACCAGTATGACAAGCCCACTTTGAAGAATTTGTTTTTTGCTTCGAAACTGCTGGACAAAATGAAAACCCAAATCAACGACTACCAGAGGCGGCTAGAATTGGTGATGGAGATGGCACAGCCGTTTGTCAAGCCCCACCACTGGCAGCAAATCTTGGCACTGCTGGATATCGTCAACTACGTATCGTCCTCTGGTGTCATGCTTTCGGACGGCTCAACACTCACGCTGGGCTTTTTACAAACACGTTCTTTATGGAAATTTGAAAATGCGATTCGAGAAATCACAAAAAGAGCCAAAAATGATGCCGCGACGGAACAAAAAATGGACGAAATGAAAAACAAAATGTACGCCGCGGTGGTTCCGATCATCAAAATGGACGATGGCGTTTTTGAAATGGAAACAAGTGGTGCGCTTCGCTTGCTCACGCAATTTGAAAATGATTTGCTCACAGTCCAAATGCTTGCGCAACTGACCAGCACGACCCAGTTATCGTCTAACTTGGCACTGTGGGCGGAAGAAATCAGCAGTTACCAAGAAATTCTAGATGCCTGGATCTCAGTGCAAGCCGATTGGAAAAAGCTTTCGCTGATTTTTGGCCACCACGATGTCCAGCAAATCGTCGTCGATGCGACCTATGAATTCCAAGCATTGGACCGTAAATGGCGAGCAGTCATGGCCGCTGCAAAGGGCGCGTCTTCGCTTGCCGTTTGTCTTCGTGAAGTCATGAGCCGTGCGTTTTTGTACAATTGCACTGTCGCGTCGGAAAAATTGTGGAAAGAATTGGGCAATTACTTGTTCGACAAGAGGCATTTTTTCCCACGCCTGCAGTTTGTTTCGGACCGAGATTTGTTGCATATTATTGCATCCTCGAAGCACCCGATGCGGTTGTGTCGCTTGATCTCAAAATGCTTTCGTGAGATCCACTCGCTCAAGATTGTTAGAGTGGATACCGCAAGCCGACGAAGCCAAGGTCAGCGACAACTAGGCAGCTCCATTGTGACGGCCGTTACTCATGAGACGTCCACCGCCTTTGCTGCGGCACCAGCAGCCGGTGGCGACGACGAGCAGAAGCCACAGCAGCAAGAACAGGACGACGATGTTACGCCGCCGCCATTGCCACTGGATGAAGACCAATTGGTTCAGCTGTTTGATATCCAGGGCATCGTGGGCCATTGTCGAGCCGAAGAGCTTGTGATCAAGCCCTTGCGGGTCAGTTCTAGTCCAGAGATTTGGATGAAAGAGCTGAGTAACCGCATCCAAGAGGCAGTGAAAGATGCCATTTGCCATGCGATGGATGGGCCATTGCCTGGCATCTACGAGAACCACTTTGCCGACCTCAACAAACCACAGTACCAGCACCACCACCATCCGTCATTGTCTTCTTCGTGGCTGACTCCGCCACTGCATGTGCTTGTGCTTTGTGTTAATGTGCTGCTCACGAACGAGCTCACGTCGCTCGTGTTCGCCGACCGCAATGGGCCCGACTGGGCGTCGTTTTGGGACGGCTTTACCATCAAAAAGCAACATCTGGCAACTTTTGTGCGGTGTCCGACGCTCACGTCACGGGAACGCATCGTCGCGTCCAATCTACTGGTCTTGCTGCTGAACAAAGCCACGGGCATTGACGATCTGTACCGAGAAAATGGCAGCGCTAGTGGTGGTGGTCAACCCATGGAAGCGGCGCCAGCGTCGGTACCGCTCCACCACCAAGATACCACGGCGATCCACTACAATTACGCGCATGGCCATTCGTTTGCGTGGACCAAGATGATGCGGTTTTACTATGAACCGTTTGACAAAAAGTGCATCATCCACCAAAGCGTGAAAAGCTACGAGTACGGGAATGCCTTTCTTGGCGGGTACACGGTGCCCATGGTCACACCTCTTTGTGACCGTGTGTTGCTCGCAATGAACTTGGCGTTGGCGTTGGAAGTCGGTGCGATTGTCCACAGTTGTACCAAGACCCAAAGCGTTGGCAAGCGCACACTAGTCAACGAGTTAGCATCGTCTGTGGGCTGTGAACTTCTGCCAGTGGACTGGTCGGCCGCGATCGGGTTCACGCAGTTCCACCGCGTCTTGCTTGGTGCACTTCAAACCGAGTGCTGTTGGGTCACACTTGTGGGCATTGAATGCAGTGGCGAGATGGCCATGATCCGTGTGATGGCGAGAGAGATTGGACGGCTCCGCGACGTGCTCCACGGCAGCCAGGATGTGTTTTCGCTGGACGGAGTCAGTGTCAACGTGTCCTCCAGCAAGATGGGGCTCTTTATTTGCGCGTCGCTTGACTTGCGTGGTGGTGGCGGCCATCAAGAACTGATGCTGCGGCTCTCACAAGTGTTCATGCCTGTCGTGTGCCCACCACCAGAGATGGCACGCATCGCCGAGCTGTCGTTTCTTGTGAACGGGCTGTGCGATGGCGCCGTGTTGAGCCGAAAACTCACAGCGCTCTCGCAGCTCATGAGATACACACCCGTGCCTTGCATGCACACGCCCATGAGTGTGAAGCAGCTTTTGCTGGTCATCGCGCATGCTGCGGCAAGGCACCGCGCAAACCCGTACAAGTCGGAAGAAAAATGCTTGATCTTGTCATTGTGGGAAGAACTTGGTGCGAATGTGATCCCAGAACAAAGGGTATCTGTCGTCAAGCTCGTGCGGTCGCTGTTCGCGTCGGCCGAAGCGCTGGAACTGAATCAACTTGGTCTTCTTGCCGCTCGCACCAATACTTTGTCCACGACCCATGAGGAGCAGGAGGTGCAAGAAGACCAGGAGACAAAGAAGCCCATCACGCAACAGGACCAGCAACATGACCACGACCAAATGGGCTACGACAGCGATGACGACGACCAGCTTTTGCAAACGTTGATCCAATTCAAAGACCATGCGCGCCACGTGATGGAAAATGTCAAGCATTTGGTGCCCACGGACCAGTATATCCGCAAGCTTTTCGATTTGTTTCAAGTCGTGAGCCGCAATGTGTTGACCGTGCTTGTCGGGCAAAGCGGATGTGGCAAGACGACGGCACTGGACATTCTCAGTGCCGTTTTCATGAGCCACCACCAAGCGACCACAAGCCACGAAGAGATCCCGATGGCGTTGACAATCATTGAAAACCATATCAAACTGGTTCGCTTGTTCCCGTCGGCCTTTTCATTCAAAGAGATCTACGGATATGTACGTATCGAGTCTATGGTTATGTGGTTCTGTGTCTGCGGTGGAGGGTAACATCAAACACACTAACTCTTTTTTTTTTTTGACTGTGTGAAAACAGTTCCGAGAAGATACCTCGTGGTGTGATGGGTTTCTATCCAAGTTTATCCAACACGAGTGCGAAGAAGCCGCGCTTCACAACCAAATGCGGGTGGTTCAACCAACCGCTGCTGGTGCTGGCCACTCACGACGTGGTCGACGTGCGTCCTTGGGTGGCCTCCAAGGCAAGCCATCGCGTGCCCATGTGCCGTGGCTTGTGTTGGATGGGCTCAGTGACTCGTCCATCATGGACCCACTCAAGGATTTCACAAGCAGTGACCCAGCGACCATGAAAGTCGTGCAACTGCCCAATGGCGACCAGCTCCACTGTGAGAACGCACTGCTCCGCGTTTTCTGTGAGGTTTCCGATTTGGAACAGTGGTCGCCAGGCACACTGAGCCGCTGTGGCGTAATGTACTTCCAGTCGGATCTCGTGCCGTACACTGTCTTGGTCAAGAGTTGGGTCACGAGGCAAGCGCACAGCAAGCCAAAGCATGCCACTGTTGCTGTCCATCTCGCCAAGCTCGCGCGGTCCATGTTGCCACCTCTTCTAGAAATCACCAAGCGCCACAAGAAGCCGTTCTTGGAGTTGCTGGTACCCCACTTGGTGAGCAATTTCTTGCAGCTTCTCACGTGGTTCCTTGACCAAATGGGCTCGGAACTGGCGACGTGGACGCCGTGCAATGAGCAGCAAGAAGGCGACTCCAGCAGCACCACCAATAGCAGCAGCGAGGACCGCCGCCGTTCGCTCCAGCCCAAAATTGTGGTCTCCTACGCGGCGATGATGTCTTTGGGGTTGGCGATCCAAGGTAAAGGCCGTGTCGAGTTCCATGAGGCCGTTCTCACGCTTGTGCCTGAATTGACCACTGCAATGGGCGGTGGCAACGATTTGTTCACAACAGGTGGCCGCACGATCTACGATATCCGGCTCACGTTTGAAAGCGGGAAGATAGAATTGTCGCTGTTTGAAGCGCCTTTGCCATCACTCATGGACGGGTACGCGTCATGGCATAGCCACGGAGCACGGCGCCAGTCGGCGTTTCGTCGACTCAGTAACAGCAGTCTCGAAGGCCAAAGCAATGGCGGCATCACAGGGCTTGGCACGTCGTCGACACTGTTCATTCCGACGCCGCGGCTTCTCGGGTACAGGGACTGGATGGCCACGATGCTCGCGGCTAAGCTCAACGTCATTGTCACGGGCGATAGTGCGATCGGCAAGACGCGGCTCTTGGAGGATGTGCTCACTGAGCTGATCAAAGGTGAAAGCCACAGGTTTGATACCAAGTGTGTCCAGATCCATGGCGCCGTCACGAGCGACGATATCTTGAATGCCGTGGAGAGCGGGCTGCCACGCAAAATGCGCGGCCTGTACTGCCCCAGCGCGGGCAAAAAGGGCCTTGCGGTCGTCATTGAGAACCTCAATCTCGAGAGGACGACGATGGAGGCGGCAACCACACAAGGCGGTGCACGAGGAGGAGCACGAGGAGGAGGAGAATCGATTCGTGGTTGCAGTGAGATGATCCGCCAAGTGTGTGATGCCAAAGGAAGTTTTGTGAAATCGTCGAAAGAATTTGTGGAATTTCGCGATGTTTTACTTGCGATTTCGTTTTCGTTGTCTTCGTTTGGGTACCCAAAACTGGAAGCGCGTTTTTTGCGGCATTTCCAAGTGATTTGCATGAGCGATCCGACCAGAGACATTTTCAAGACCGTGCTCGCGACTTTCCCAGAGCAATTGATGCAGCGGCTCGAGCCGCTCCACTCCACACCGACAACCAAAGTGACGCACGCTTTCCAAACGTCTGATATCGCCAAGCTGTGCCGATTCCCCATGGAATTGTTTCACGGGGTCCGCAAACATCTCAAGCCCACGCAGCAGTCGCCCCACTTGCTGCTCAGTCTCAACGATGTGTTGCGGTGCTTGATGCGCGTGATGAATGTGTCGGTCAAGTCGACGGAAACTTTGTGCGACTTGGAGCTGTATACGGTGTTCACCACGTACCAGCTTTTCCGCAGCCGGATGTTGACTGCCATGGAGCTCACGACGCTGGAAGCTGTCGCCATGGACGCTGCCTCGAGGCTGGGCTTGGCTGCTTCAAGCCGCGATGTGTTCAAAAAGCCGTTTGATTTCCTGTACGCCGACTATGGCGACAACGAAGGCTGTGTGCGAATCACAAGCCGTGCCGCCGTCGCACTGTTTGCCGCTGCGGATGAGCGGTTCCAGTGGTACAACCGTGTCATGTCCAAAGACGCAGCCAGCGACCCGTCGCCACAGCAGCAGCAGCAGCAACAACACCAGCAAGCGCCCGCCAGCATGGCAGCGTCCGCTCCACTCCCGCATGCGCAAAAGTCTCGTGACGAAGCCACCAAGCTAGCAGAGAACAAAGACGGCACCAGTTTCCAAGTCACTAGTACTCCTACCACCGCCACCACTAGTTCGTCGCCGCGTCGCAACTCAATCATGTACAACTTGAAAAACTTGCACACCACCAAGAACCACAATAGCGGCGATGGCGTTGAGAAGAGCACCGCGTCGTCGCCTGCGATGGTTCAGGATATGCTGGATGTGCTCAGCTTCTTGGAGTCAAATGTTCAGCATTTGCTTTTCTGTGGCGCCGAACCAAGCAAGCGGCGGAGCGCGACGATGGTCGCGTGTGGCGCACAGGCGTTCCACTTCCGCGAAGTCTCATCGCAACTCAAGTTTCCAGAATACATTGACCAGTTGAAGGCGCCCATCTTGGAAGCCGGCTTGAAAGCGGCGCATACGTTGATCTATGTGGATTGCGACAGCCTTTCAACCCAAGAGCTCCATGTTCTTTTGCATTTGATGATGCAAAGTGATTTGCCCCACCATTTGTATTCGTCCTCGGACAAGGCCAAGATCCTTGCGCAAGAACACCAGTTGCGCACTTTCCAGCAAACCCATTTGAAGCGGCCGTCGGTGTCGTCGTTTTTTGATGACCTGACAAGTGTCACGTCCACACGCGACGGCATGATGGCGCTCCATGACGGTGGTGGTGGCCCAGGTAGTAGTAGTAGCAGTGGATCGCCACGGAAAGAAACGCCCGGCGCGGCTGGAGGAGCAGAAGACTTGGTACCGTCGTCCTCGCCATCGTCATCGTCGTCGCAGCAAAGAAAGTCGGTGTATCGAGACAACTTGCGGCGTTGTCTCCATATTGTGCTCTCCTTCGGGTGCGTGTGACTAGACATCCTGTCTCCATCCTATGGCGTGCTATGAGCCTAACTGTCTGATGGGATCTCTCTCTCTCTCTCCTTTTGTAGCCAAAGCAAGACCATGTTTGAATTGGTTTCGAGCCACCCAACACTCTACTACCACGCGAGCGTCAAGACTTTCCGATGCTTTGACCACGACTCGCTCCATGCCGTGTACAACGACTGGCTCGCCAGTGTGCCTCCATTACAAGACGCACTCGCGCATGCAACAGTCTCTTCTGACGCACGCCATGACTTGCAGTCGCTGGTCGTCGCGGTCCATGACGAGGGCATGAAACTACTGCAGGCAAAGGAAAACCACGATGAATTTGCTCACCACCACGAAGTGTTCACAAAAACGCGTTCTGAAGAGTTTTTACACGTGCTAAAAATTGTTTTTGTGTTCCAAAAATGCAAATTACAAGAGCTCCACGATTCGCTTCAAGTGGGCATTCGCGTGCTTGAACGGGACGCCAAAGAAGCAAGCGACCAGCTGGAGAAAAATGCCGACGGAAAACTTCAACTTGTCGATGCAGCCAACGCAGTGGTACAAAGCCAAGCGTCTCTCCACGAATATGAAGCCAAAGACAAAGACGCGCGGCGTGCGTTTATCCTGGATGAACAGCGCTGTGGCGTCTTACAAAGCGAAATCGAACACGAACGCGACGTGATCCAGCAAGAGCTCAATAAAACCCTGCCCGATGTCGCGAGAGCCACCGAGGCGCTTTCCCAAATCAACAAGTCCCATATCACGGAAATGAAATCGTTTGTGAATCCGCCCCAATTGGTGCGGCTCGCGATGCAAGCCGTGTGTGTTTTACTGGGCGTCGCACCCACGTGGACCGAAGCACTGCGGATCTTGGCGGATATCCATTTCTTGGAACGGCTTCGCCAGTTTGATAAAGATAAAGTGGACGCGTTTTTAATTGACCGTGTGAAATTGTACGTGAACCATCCTGATTTTTCCATGGAAAATATGAAACGAGCATCCACCGCATCGACGACTCTATGTAAATGGGTGCTGGCGATCGTGAAATATTTTGAAGTCATGAAAAAAGTCGCACCGACAAAGCAAAAATTGAGTGTGACGGAAATCCAATTCCATGAAATTGATGAAATGGTTCGCCTGGAGAGGCAAAAACTGATTGATTTAGAGCTTTCTTTGAATGAATTACGTGCCCAACACACTCAAAATGTGGCACGCGAGTCGGAATTGCAACGCAATTATGAAAGTAAAACACGCTGGAAACAAGAAGTGGTGGCCTTTCAAAAAGTGGTTGAAAAATTGCTTTTTGTCTTGCAAAAACGACTTTTACGAGTGGAAACACAGCAATTTACGCTCGTAGGTGACTGTACTGTGGTCGCAGCCGCCGCGGTGTACGCGAGTGCAGTGCCCCACACGCAACGGCGCCAAGCAGTTTCCAAATGGAGGCATTTGGCGTTGACACATCTTCAAGGAAAGCCATCGTGGACCAGTGGTGACGGCGTGACCACGCCAAGTGTATCGATGCCGCATGACTCGTCTTTTTTGCAAAACTGGTTTATCAGTGGCAAAACGTTGAAAAAAGAATTTGAATGGGCGATTTTGGGCATGCAATTGGTGCCAAAGCAAACGCCACTGGTGGTCGCGATGCTTTTGATGGACCAAATGCAAAAAATCAGTGGCAAGTACCCGCTTTTGATTGACCCCTTGGGGCGCGCGACTTCCTGGCTCAAGCAGCGAGGCCATGCGATGAAGTACGTGCCGCATGCGCTGCTGCTGCAAGAGATGGAAGCTAGCAGTGGCAGCACAAATAGTGGTGGAAGCACGACCAAAGAGATGGGTGAGGAGAATGATGTCACCGTGGCTGCATCAACAGCAGCGTCTGGCGATCCACCGCAGCCACAG
Source organism: Pythium monospermum (assembly GCA_023336165.1). Lineage (NCBI taxonomy): Eukaryota > Oomycota > Peronosporomycetes > Pythiales > Pythiaceae > Pythium > Pythium monospermum. The sequence goes on from JAADWJ010000104.1 coordinate 17,187, forward strand.
ACTCAGGAGCATGAGGAAGACCACCACCATGGCCAGGGCCACGGCCACGGTCGACTGCAAGCGCGCCATGCGATCACGTTTGCGTTTCTGCATGGCTTCAATATCTTGACCATTGACGCCTGTGATGCGAATGCCGTGACCCAAGTGGAAAAATGTATCGCGCACAAGAACCCATTACTGGTACGTTTTTTTATTCTATTTCTTTGAGAGAGATAGTATTAGGGTGGCTGCTGATGATGTCTTGGGGCTGGCCTGCAGATCTTGATCGACCACGTGTCGGAATGTGAGGAAAGCGCATTCCATGGGTTGCTGGATGTGGTCGCAATCGCCAAAAAGAAAGGCGGCCACACAGTTATTTTCTCTACGTGTGCGTTGGATACCATGCACTCATGGAAACCAAAGGTATGGAAGGCTCCTCTCGCTTTTCTTTCGATCGTTCTCTGTGCATCAGAGGCTGACGGTATGATACGTTGGTGGTGGTGTTGCCGCAGGTATGGGGCCAGCTCAGTGTCGTCGACTGCACGCCGACCCCAGATGAGATGGACGACCACTTGCTTTCCAGTTTGGTACGCCACCATGCACCGGCACTTGAGAAGGAATACGAATCGTCCTGTCGTGATTTTGTCGCCGAGAAAGCCAAAGAAGAACAAATCGTGCGTGGATTTTTGGAGCTGATGCACAAAATCTCTGAGGAGCGGGACGCGATCGCGCAGTCCCATGCTGCTGCCGCGACCGCCGCTGCGACGGTATCCTCACCTTTTGCAGTGACTTCGATCGTGGCGGCGACTTTCGCGGTGGACGAGAACAGCACCAGCAGCAGCAGCGCCAACCGCATTGCCACACCTTCCACCACGATCACCACTACGGGCTTGCAAGACCACGAGATGAGCCGCACCACACGATGTCTGGCTGAATACATGGCTGTGAAAACTAAGAGAAAACAGGCCAAGCGCCACGCGCTCGACTTGCGAGCCAAACGCGCTCTTTTTGACGGGTTTGCGACGCGAATGCGCGCGTTTTTCTTTGCCGAACGTCAGTTTTTCCAGCGCCGCCGTGGGGATGTCGCGGTAGCGTCATTGGAATGGGATCTTGCATCGATGGTGCTCCAAATTGAAGACTGTGTCCATGACTGGATCGCAGTAGGACTACCCAGTAGTCGACCACAAGACAATGGCTTGACAGTGGCAGCCCACATGCAAGGGAGCCATGCTATGGGCGATATGGTCGACTGTGTGACGCAACAGCTTTTGAAGAGGCGGCTGGTGGGGTTGCCCAGTGTTTTCCATCGCACCTACCGCTTCTTGGTCGCTGTTGGCGTCGCGTTGAACGAAGACAAGCAACATGGCGATGAGATGGATGACGCGTGGGTGCAGCAGATCTTGTCGTCACCGACAACCCGGGGAGTCCATTGGAGTCGTGGGAACCGGAAGCCCGGTGGTCCCAGTTCTCCAACCACGACGACAGGCCAATCCGGTGCTAGCACTGGTAGTAACCCTGTGAGACGGGTCGCGACGGAGACTGTGCGAGTCGCCATGGCGACAGCGTTGCATCGACGGGCCAGCGCGAATTCGACTGGCCCCGAAACGAGCGAGCAAGAAGAGTTGCTGCTGATCGCGATCTCGTCCAGCGAGCTACGCGATCTGTACTCGCGTGTGGACCAGTGGTTTCTCTCTGCTGTCTACATCAACAAGCAGCAGCGGCTTCAAGAACGACGCCAATCACTGGCCCACGACCTCACGATCCATGGAGATATGTGGCTCTTGTTTGCGCAAAACCCATCACTTGGTGTTTATCCAAACGACGACGTTGATGAAAACGAGCAAACCCAAGATGAAGAAGAAAACAGCAGCTCCACCACCACGGACGAAGTATCGCTCCCACCGTGGATCAAAGAGCAAAGCGTCTTGGCTCGCTTTGTGTTGTGTCTCACCGTCTTCGGCGTGACCTCGGTGGAGATGGTGGATGCTGTGGTCGCACACTACCTGCCTCGCGATACCAGTGCACTTCACGTGGCCAAGAACCTTGTCGCAACGGAGCATGAGCTTGCTGGTGAGATCGTCAGTGGTGGTAATGTTATCATCAGCAACAATGGCAATGGCAGCTCGGTGCGGCCAATTGTTGTGCACTTTAACCCACGTTCCCAAATTTCGACGCCATTTTCAAGCATCTTGCAGTGCGCACGGCTTGTCGGCGTGCGTGACGAATCCGTTTCGTTCATTTCCAAACGGTTTCAGGGCGATTCGGAAGTGAGCCACAAGCTTCGCCAGCTCAAAGAGCTTTCCGCGAGTGGTGGCTGGATCGTGCTGGAGGACATGGCATCGGCACGGCAGTCCACTCGCAACGTGCTGCGCGTCCAGGTCCACGCATTGCAAGTGGAAGCGAGTGGGCCGACGAGCAGAACGACGCAAGGTAAGCACACCGTGTCAGCTGTGGTAGCTCAAGTCTCGCGCCCCGACTTTCGCCTGTGGATCTTGGAGACGATCCCTATGGCCACAGTGGGATCAAATAGACTGCCAACGCGGCTCGGTGTTCTGTGTACCCACTTCTTTCTTGAGTTTCCAAGTGGACTACGTCAGTTCTACCAAGCAGCGGTGCTGGACGAGACCGTACGCAAGCAACAGTTCGATCGACAACAACTACACCTGCATAGCAGCGGAGGTGCAACGAACGCGTTCTCTGCCAAGAAAAGCAATGGAGTCGCCGTACAAGGCATCGCCAGACAGTCTTCGTCGTCGCTAGTGGTCCCACCTGATCAGCTCTGGGTCCAATCAGCACTGTGGATCTTCCATGCGCTTTTCCGACAGCAAATCGCTTGTGGGATTTCAGATTTGCCCACAAACGGCGTGGCCACGTCCAGATCTTCGTCATCAAATCTTCCACGAGACTTGGTCGCGTCGCAATACGAATTGGAACGAGCCATGCGCGTCATTCAGCTCCACCAACGTCAGCGCACACTCGCGTCCACCATGGCCGCCATCTCCGGAATGAGTGGGCCTTCGTTTTCGTCCAGTACCAGTGCCAGCATCACAGAGTGGACGGCTCTGTACGAACTAGCCAGTGAAGTGTACGCCAGCAAAGCCTTCCATGCGGCTCTTGTCCCCTTATGTCGTGACCTTATGGCAACGTGTCTCGCGCTGCCCCACCATCATCAGCAGACCAGTGCCACTAGTAGTGGCCATGGCCATACGAGTGGCTGGGCACGAGCCAGTGAATGGCAACTGCGCGTACTCGCGATGAGGGATTTGATCTCACAACATGGCGATGCCGCGCTGTCGTTCTCGCCATCGGTGGACGTGGACGAAGCCTCGTTAATGCCCCATAGCCTTCGATGGCAATGCCGTGCGGCCGAGTGGGACGTCGTGATGGCCTCGCCGTCCACGGACCAAAAGGCGCCCTTAGCAGTGGGCCAATCACTCGGCGAACTCACGAGCGCCGCTCAGGCTGTCGTGAAACAGTTGATCCCGCAGCTACCACCCAAGGACTGCTTGGCGCTCGGTGTCCAACGGCAAGAACATGAGCGACGACGGAGTGTCATCACCGCCTGGCGCAAAAACCGACCGACAATGAGCAGCGGCGACAGCGCGGGTCCGATCACCTTCCGCCGCCACCAGCTTCTCCATTGGGAGCAAACCATGCAAGAGCATGTGCTGCAAGTGGAACTGCCGGCTCTGGAGACCTACGTGCGGTACGTGTGGAGTCTGCTCGAGCACGTCTTGGCATTGAAAGCCCACCGTGTGACATCCACAGCCGCCTCGCCGGCAGTCCTGGATGATCTGACCGAGATGCTCCACGCTCTGTGGTGCCACAAAGTCCCACACGCTTGGCTCACAGTGGGTGGCAGCAATAGCAACTCATCAACTCCAAGCCGGCTCAACGTGGCTTCTTTTGCCCCACCACGTACGTTGACCCACTGGGTCAAGTGGTTACAGAACGGGGTCGCGTTTTACCAGAGCGTAACCACGCAAGGCAGAATACCGGACCCGCTCGTGTTACCAGCGTTACAGTATCCAAAAGGTACAGTGCTACACTAGAGATACTGACTCTAATACGGCCTGTTTTCCTTTTCTTATGGTTGAGTTGCTGTGTTTGTTTTGGGTATTTTGTAGCGTACCTGTTTACACTTCGCCAAAGCCTTGCGACCGAACGTGGCATCTCTCCGGACGACTTGTCTTTCGTTGTGGCCAACCCTACCGGCCAAGATCCAACGGCCAGTAACTCCAGAGATACTGAGCACGCCATTGTGGCGTCTTTCCAAGTATCCGGCTTGGTGCTATGGGTACGCCAACGCTCAATGTGATGGGGATGTATAGCGAGCACACTGATGACTTTTTTGTTTTGGTTTGCTTAGAATGCACGATGGTCTCATGAGCTCCACGCTCTTCAAGAGTCGGTTACGACCACTTCATTAACACCTTCAAGATCCACGGTGCCAAGCCCCTCAGTGATGGACCCGATGCCCGTCTTGACGATCCAGGTCACGACTCGGTACCCAAGTGTCGTGACCTCTCGGCCTAGAGCTCTTGCCGATGAACTCGCTCATCCGTTTTTGTACCGCTGCCCAGTGTTTGCGAGTGCAACCAGCAGAATGCGGCTGGAAGATCCCATCGCGTTCCTTTTCACACCCACAATCGATCGTGCTGGTGTCATGGCGTCGTGTGGCGCTGCCCTGTTCGTGGAGGACGACGTTGGGGAGGTTGCCTTCGTCTGATGGTCTCTGATGCCGTCTGATTCTCAAGATCAAAACCAAAATCTGTAGATTCTATTTGATTGGCTAAAAACATATCCTAGATTGTTCCAGACCGTCTTGTATTTGCTTCGTTGACAGTGAAAAAAATACACCACAAAAACCTTGGACATTCATGAGTGGCAAGCCCATGACGACGAAGGCGATCAAGCCACAGCGCGCGACACGCTCAGCGCCAAAAGCACAAGAGAACACACTGATCGTATCAGATCCTTTAAGCGACACAGATGCAGCCAGTACCGTGGCCGAGCCTGCGCAAGGCTCCAACGTGCGCGAGACGTTCCGCTTGATGGCGACGCTCATATATCCATCCATCCCACTCGCGTACTTGGACCGCTGCGGGCGGATCCTGCAGCGGCGCCACATGGAGACGATCTTTGAAGAACGTTCTGTCCAATTGCTCTGCGCGTTTCCTCCATGCGCCAACAAACTTCGCGAGTGAGATGCTACATGCTTTTATGTTTTGTTTCTTATTTCTTCTTATTTTTTTTGTTTTTGGCAATAATCCGTCAGCAAAAACGCCAAGTTTCGCGTCTCGCTCAAGAAAAAAGAAATCTACGATGCGACGGTCGAGAACCAGTTTTGCAGCGAGCAATGCCAAAAGAAAGCGCGTGTGTTTGTGTCGCGGCTCGTGACCAAGCCGCCGCAACTTGTTCCGTCTCTTGTCGATGTCTTTGGCACCGACAAGCCCAACCCATTCGCATGGGAAAAGCAACAAGCGGCCCAGACTGTTGTTGGAACTGGAGATGGACGTGGTGCACCGTCAGCGGCTCTCACCAGCAAGCGGCGCATGCCGCCAGCCACGACAGTATGGGCAAAAACGCTCGACTTGGGCGTGATCGAGCGGGTCATCCCAGACCCTTCCGTGGTGGTCGCATCGCTTGCAGCATCCGTGCCAATGATCTCTGAAAACGCACAGCCCGACGCACCAACGAACGAGTTCCCCGATGCCGCGCAGGCCGTGCTCATTGAAGGCTTTGTGTTCCCCTCCCACAAGAAATCGCTGGCAAAAAAAGTCGAATCCAAATGGCAACAAACAGCAGCAACCCATCACCCGAGAAGCAACGCACAACCACCGCGAGGTGAAGAGATCATCGTGAGCGACAGTGACGAAAGCGATTTTGGCTCGTCGGACGAAGAAGACTCGGGTGACGACACACGAGGAGGAGGAGGCTCGTCCTCAAGCAGCCTGGATTTGTCGGATTTTGATCCAGAGGACGATTTCCAAGAAGACGAAATCATTTCGTCCGACGATTTGCCTCTTTTTGTCAATATGTGGCGCATTTTGTCCTCGTGGATCACCCACGATACCAATTTGGTAGTCGCGCACCGCCCACTCGCAGAGAAACCCGAGCCACCAGCGCCCAAAAATGCACAAGAAAAAAAAGACCGCGATGAACGGGACCGCGCCACGCAAATGCAGTTCAATGAACGGTACAATGCATTTGCATTGATGCTGGGCCGCCCGCTTCCCGTGGTCGCCAAGCAACTGGCGCTGCCCTGTGACCGGTACGCGTCGCCGCGTATCGATTCGTTTGTCAAGAGTTTTTCGTTTCGCGATGCGATCGACGGCCGCAACTCGCATCTGGTGCGTTTTTCTCTCTCTCTCTCTCTATTTGTGTGTGTGTCTCCACGGACGGGTTAGCCTCACTCTCTGTCTCTCTCTCACACTACCTAGTGGACGTGTATCGCTGCGGTGCTGCTGTTGGTCGCCCACGACAAGCAAGTCGAAACCATGACACCAGAGGAACTCAGGTTTGTCTCTTTTGTTTTTCTGTGAAAGCATTTTTACAACACATTTTCATGCTGACTGACTCCTTCATTTCTGTTTGATCTGTGTTTGTTGTCGCCCACAGCACGGCCCAAGCCGTGACCAAGCTGGACACGTACGAGCTGACGCAGCTTCTCTCGTTGTTTTATACACTGCGTGACGAAAGTGCGATTGTCGTGGACGACGATGTCGCTGCGCGCACAAGCGGCAAGACCGCGGAAGAAGAAGCCGAAGAAGCGCGAAAACGGGCAGCCGCCAACGCCATCAAGAAATGCCGCAAGTGCCGTCGACCACACACCAAGTGCGTGTGCTCGGAGCGGACTGCCGCCGCCGCCGCTGCCGCCGCTTCCACTGCTGACGCGCCACAGGCAAAGTCCCAAGATTATTCCACCGACGAGATCACGCAAATGTTTCGTGATGCTGTCACGGTGCGGGACCATTACGAAGATCTCATGGAAGCCGCTGGTGGCTCGGTGTATGATGCCATCGATTAGCCAGCTGTAACTACCAGAGATAGCAGATCTGCTTTGCTGTATTTTAAAAACATCCAGCGATTTGTTGACTGTATGCTGTCTATGTATTCTCCTCATCGTCGTTTACTCTCCGATGCAGTAGTAGCAGGTGGCTTGATGTCGCCGTGGATCGAAGGAAACGTTGGCATCATGCTGGCTTCTTGTGGGAATGGTTTTTCTCGAAAATACGGATGCTGCAGGGCTTCCCGTGCCTAAGGAAGGACCAGACACCCTCGTCAATCCAACTATAGTAGCAATGGCACATGGGTTACTAGGTTACTCGTACCGTGATCCGCTGATCAGGGTCGTAGGTGAGCAATCGATGGAGCAAATCGAGCCCTTTCGATGACAAATTGGGAAGTAACTTTTCCAGTTTCTTGGACGACGACGATGACCGAGAGGAATCGAATCGCACTTTGTCAGCCAGTGGTAGAGACGCCAGCCGAGGCCAGGCGTGGATACTTGGACGGCCGAGTAGCTGTGCAGATACAAGTCAGTGGGAAAAAAATTCATATTTTGTCCAGGAACAACTACAGTACCTGGACGATGCGCTGGATTTGGTCCAAATCGGATGTGCCTGGGAGAAGAGGCTCCCGTAGCAACAGCTCGGCAAAAATACAACCACACGCCCACAGATCCACAGCGCTTGTGTAGCACGCATCGCCCAGCAAGATCTCTGGCGCACGGTACCACAGAGTCACCACTTTTGGCGTCAATTCGGACGCCTCCCGCTTCCGCTTGTGGGAACCGCTGCTATCGCCGCGTGGAGGCGTGGTGACTCGTTCTCGCGCGAGTCCAAAATCTGCGAGCTTTACGGTTCCATAGCGATCGTACAGGATGTTGGACAGCTTGATATCCCGATGGAGAAGATTCTGGCGGTGTAAATAGTCAAGAGCCTGAAGAACGGAAAGCATGATCCGCTTGAGCTGATGGGGGGATAACCAAAGCTAGTTAGTTTATGGTGCTATTACGTAGCACGTGGCTGCTATGGGACACCGCGTACCTCCGACTCTTTGAACGGATGCTGGTGGCTGCCGCGCGAACGAAGCAGCACCGACAAGTCGTGCTCACAGTATTCAAACACCAAGAAGACACTGCGGCCAAATGGAAACAGATAAGTACTTTCTACTGCAAGAGGAAGAGGAAGAAAGAACGAAGGAGCTCTGGTAGTAGTTACCTGGAGCGCTTGCGGCCAACCACGACGTCCAGCAATTGCACACAGTTGGGGTGCGACAGCCGCTGGAGAAGCTTGATCTCTCGAAGCGCCGTGATAGGAAACTGTGAAGGAGGACATGCAATGGAATCAGCTGCTGTATGGCAGTGGCGTGCATGCAAACACTTCCAGTACTGCAGTACAGTAACAGCAAGCACACAACGTACTCCGTCGGATGCTTCGTTATGGAGCAGCACCCGCTTCAGTGCGACGATCCGTTGGCTCTTGCGGTCCCGTGCACGATACACAGTCCCGTACGTGCCTTCGCCGATACGATTGAGCTTTTCAAAGTCGTCGACGTCACGGCAGCAGCCCATGGGCTCGAAGAAAGTGTCCACTTGGGCATCCTTGATCGTCGTCATCGTCCTTGCTCAATTTTTTTTTTTTTTTTGCTTTTTGTGGCTGTCACTCTTATTTGCCCTCCCTCAGAAGAGTGACTGTAGCCATGTGTCGGAGAGAGCAGTCTGACTCATCAACATTCACTTTTCTTATTTTTTTTCCAATAAACATGATTTTTTTTGTTTACAGTTTTCTATACTCATGGGTGCGTGTATATGTGTGCGTTTATTCATCCTCTTCCTCTTCTTCTTCTTCCTCGTCGTCCTCCATCTCTTCGTCGTCATCGTCGCCTTCTTCTTCTTCATCCTCTTCGTCTTCGTCTTCTGAAGTGAGTCCGTCGTTTTCTGGCAATTGGCCCATCACAAGGTCGTACTCGGTCATATCACCAGCAGCGTGGGCCACTGGGGCCGCCGTGAAAGTGATCTCACGACGGATACCCGATGGATTAGACACAAACAGTGACGCTTCAAATTCTTCAAGCTAAAATAAAAAAAAAAATAATAATATCAGCATACTGAGAGAGAGAGAAACAAATGCAGCAAGAAATAAATAATCGCACCTTTGGCAACGAGAGCTGGGTCCACCACGCCGGCAAATCGAATCGGGACTTGGACTTGGCCGGTGGTAAGCAAGACGACGAGTACGAGCCGTTCCCGACATCGCGCAGGAAAGCGCGTGCGGTCTGAAGGATATCGGGGTCGCCGCCTTTCCGGATCAAGTTTTTCTTGACCGCGAGCTTGGCAAGAAAGTCTTCGTGGCTTTTGAAAACAGGAATTTGCAGCTGTTGCATCATGTTCATGACATCACACCGCTCCAGCAGCTCTTTCACGACGGGCACGGGATCTTCGAGCCACAATTGCGCCACGCCATGGCGCAGCACGATCGCCGACTCGGCACTGTAGTCCACATCCAAGGGCGGACAGTCAATCAGCACCAGCTTGTCGTTGTATTGACATTCGAACGCAGTCTTGGTCGTGTACGGGTCCTTCTCCACAGCGGCGAGCGCGCGTCGCTTGAGCGAGTTCACCAGTGTGCTTTTGCCCACGTTTGGGTACCCGAGAATCGCAACGTGGGTCAGTTCCGTTCGTGTCTTGGTGAACTCATCCAGGAAATGGCGAAACGGCTCCACCGACCCATTGTCGCGCATGCCTGTGAGCTCTTGCGAGCGCTCGTACAGCGCCTTCTGGCCCTGTAAAAGTCGCGACTTCTTTTTGGTCTCGAGCACCTTTTCATTCAGCGATCGCACCGCGATGGTCGGGTGGAAACGGCGCAAGTACGTGACCCATTTTTGGGCCGTATCGGCGGAAATCAGATCCACTTTGTTCAACACCAGCAAGACCTTTTTGCCTCCTTGGCCGATCAAACCGTCTTCCAGCGAAAGCGACCGCGACCCCTGAGGGTCCCGTGCATCCAACACGATCACCACGAGATCGGCTTTGCTCACGCTTGCCTTCAAGTCTTTCTTTGCCTGCAGCTCGACCGACATGGGTGTTTGCAAGTTGAGCGCGATGCCGCCATTGCGACGCGAAATGGCATCGAGCCGCTTGCGGTCTTTCTTTTCGTCTTTGCGCTGCAGCTGCGCCTGGCGCTTACTTTCCAGCTCAGCGAGACGTGCCTGTTCGACTTGCTGCAGCAATTCCTCTTTGAAGGGCCAGTTGTTTGGAATTCCCGGGTCTTTCTTTTTCTTGTGCTGGTTGTTGCGCTCCTTCTTGCGCTCGCCACGCTTGTGCTCGCGCACTTTGCGTTCGATCTTGTACTTCTTGTGGAGCGAGATACGCTTGGATTGATACTTTTTCTTGACCATCTTGGCTGCTGCTTCCTTACACTATACTTGCGTTGAACGAGAGAGCAATCTGCCTTTGGCCTTCTTTGACTTCCGCTTCCAATCAAACCAGAGATGGTTCACCAAAGGCCACGCCAACAAGACAACAGCAACTCACACCAACAACTCCAACCAACCAATCGATTCAAATAGTCCGTGTGATTGGATGAAATGCGTCGTCATGACAGTATTTTATCCAATGGAGAGTAAAATACAGCGAAGGGGTAGGGTATTCGTGTGTCAAAAAAAATATTGGAGTGCCCGAAATTTGAAAAACAACGAAGCCAAGAAACACGAAGCGACACCAAGACAAAGATGCGGCTGTTGACCCATAATATGCTCGTCTGTAACGTCAAGGTACACCTCGACGCCATTTATCTCTTGACACGCTCTCGAATGAGGTGTCGTGTGCTGACTGATGTACTCTGTGTCGCATGGTAGGCCTGCCAAGACACGGCCGGTCGTGAACCGGGCCTTCGTCCTCTCAACTTCCCACTCCGAGTATGAACATTCTGCGTGCTACGCTTTGGGCGAATTGATGGCGTTGCGTACAAACTGACTGGTGCATTTTCTCTCTGTGTACTTTGATAGATTGTGCCAGAGATGGACGGTGTCGTGGTCCTTGAGACTGTTTTCAGCAAGTCGTTCATGTTGAACATCATGCAGTCGATCGACTACCCAGCGCTTGTGCAAACCACCAAGGAGGTGCGCGCGCCATGAACCAACATACAGCGCAGTTACTGAGTCAATTCACAAGTGAGTTCTAACAGATAATGTCGTTGCGGTTATGCAGCTGAACCACCCGGAAGTGCCGATTCTGCCCGATACGATCCCAGCGGATCTGTCGAATGAAGACGAGCTGCTCAAGCTCATCCATCGCGTGATTCTCGATGTGAGTCTGCCTTTTGCTCGTATTGCAATGCTTTGACATATCTCTTTTGCATACAACTGACTTGCATATCTTGATACTATGATATGATACAGACCAACATCGTCGAAGGCGAGCTGGTGTGCAACAACTGCGCGCGCAGCTACATTGTCAACAACGCCGTGCCTAACATGATCATGGAAGAAGACGAAGTGTAGATGGTGAGATATGGAGAAAGAAGGCGTGACGAGCATATGATATAGAGAGACGAGTATTTTTTTTCTTTTTTCTTTCTTTCTGTTTCGTGCGCATTTTTATGGATAGTTTTGATTTGATTCGTCACTTGCCGACACGTGCGATATGTGAGGTCTGTGGGGTATGTGGGTCGTGAATGTGGCCACAAGGGTCTCCGCCAAGACCATCGATCCGAGAAGAATTGACATCATAACATGCCGATAATTGTCTAAACTTAATCTAAATTTCGCGAAATCGTTATGTTGCCATCGAGCATAAAACATTTTCTGACTCAGAAATACCGAATTCACTGTCAGCCTGTTTGGCGTTATTTTGGATGTCGACACTCAACTCTATTAACGATACCGGTATTAATAACCTCAGAATAAAATCAATGGAGGTTGGGCGGCTCTCTGGTGAAAGCAAGGTCGGTAACAACCCAGTGGCGTCAGCCCTGGAGCACTTCACAGACGTATTGAGTGTGTCTTTGGCACCGTTATCGTTGTGTGAGTCTGTATATTTTTAGATGCGTTAACCTGAGATCTTGTCCCTATCCGATGGGAGAATGCAAGTTGATTTTGCACTCACACTTGAATACACGCTCCTCAGGCGCCGCAAGCCCGCCATGCAACGGGCGGGGCCAAGTGGTCCAGCAACGCGCATCGAGCAGCATGATCCGCCCCTAGCGGTCGCATCCTTTATATCGCTGCCACCAGCGAGGTTCCACATGAGCTGGCTCCTTATCAGTCTGTGCCACTTTTGCAATGCCGTGTTTGCTCTCACAGCCGCCGGGTGGCATCTGGTTGCTGCAACGCCTATGGTCTACGAGAACTCCCCATTGATTGGCATCCCACGAAGCGTTCTTCTTCTCGCGGGATCGAGTTATCTAGTCATGGGCACGCTCCACGCTGTTGCGTGGCTTCAAGATATCCGTCAGTCACTTCAATCTCGGTGTTTGAACTTCCGTTCTTCTGTTGTGAGCCAAGCCAAAGCCACGTACCATCTCAGCGATCGTACCCGAGCCAGAACAACGCCAAGCGAAAACCCGACGCTCCACCATCGGTGCGGCTGCCCTCCAGGTGGTCACCGCACCGGTGCGGCTCTGGGAAAAGTACTTTGTCTTGGATGGGCTTTTTGGGCTCCAAGGTGATTTCTTTGAATCCAGTTTCCACTTGCGACAGCTCATTGAGATCACGCTTCAAACGTACCAGGCCTACCAGCTTAGTCAAACAGTGCCTCATCTTTGGATCAGCCACTGCGTCGTCGCGATGATTGTCGTGACTGGTGTGAGCCCACCGATTCTTCAATGGACAGTGGCCAAGAATCACCCGACACTTTACCGATTGCTCTCGCTTTCCATGGATTTGCTGACAGATTTTGGCATCTCGGTGGTCATGCCCATGTGTGCATTTGTGCCGTATATCTTGAACGTCAAGCCGCAACTTGCGTTGTTCCCACCAGAGCTCATGTACAACGATATCTGGGTCACGACGCCGATGCGCGGTTTGTGCTGGTCGCCAGCTATTTGGACTACATTTCGTCACTTTTACCACCTGTGATTTGCCACTTTGGCTTGAATACGATCAAGACGATGGTGCGCCCGACAAGAGCAACGTCGCGTGGCAACGTACCATCTGGTAGACGTACCGTCATCGTACAATCTATGCGGACGGCGAGCCGTTCGGGTAGGCGCAGCATTGCACAGGCTGCGAGCACTATTCCAACAAGACGAAGCACGCGGGTGGCCGCCCAAGAAGCTATAGTGACGTCCATCACGGGGCGACGCATGAGTTACGCGTGTACCATTTGGTCGATCGCAGTCTTGGCGATCCATGTGACCGCTACAGGCAATAGGGGAACAGAGAACAGCTCGACACTCAACCACTGCATCCTTCATGTCCACTCGTGGTTCGCTTCCTCTCGTCAGCCATGCGCAGTCGCTCAGATCAACTATGGTCGACTGCCAGCGGCTGGATCGCTGGAGGAACTCACCGACGCATTTGAGCGACTGGACCGTGGCTCGCTCACACGTGTGATCTTGACCCACTGAACATCGCTTCGGATCCCACCGAGCCTGAGCGAGTTCTCTCGACTCCACGCGTTCCTGACTTTCAACACGACCATCGCCGAGTGGCCCGCGCAGGCGGCATTCACGAGCCATGCGACCCCCATGATGGTGCGATTCGAGCTAGTGGACACGAACTTTTCATCGATGACTCCTTTCTGGAACGCTATCTACCATGAGCAGTTGCCTCCCGGGCTGGGCTTGCGTGTGATCAATAGCAATCTGACCGAACTTCCTGTGGATATTGGCGCCATGTGGCGTGGCCACAAGTGGCCCGTCATGTGGATTGAAAACACCCAACTACAGACACTACCATCATCTTTCCGCGACTTGTCCATTTACAGACTCTCTCTCACGGGCAACCAACTCACCACGTTGGACGATGACATTTTCGCAACGAATCGACCAGCACGGGTCCGCTTGTCCCGCAACCCATTGGCTTCATTGCCAGCGTCGCTGGGCCACACAATGGACGGCACATTGAAGAATTTGCTGGTCGAAGACACGCGTCTCAGGAGCATTTCGGATGCGTTAAACGTGTGGCTCCTGTCACAGACAGCAACTGGCAACTTTGTGGTCACTTTCCAGGGCAGCCCAATGTGTGGAAATGCGTCGTTTGTGTCCATTTGTGAGCCAGTGGCGGCGAATTACAAAGATGAATATCGATATGATATTGTCTCGGCTCAACGGCCAGTCTAAGTCGCTCCGCAGTACCCGTTTAGATTACCCATAAGGACATAAAAGCGATTTTGCGAAAACTTGTTTTATGCTTCTTGATTTCACGTTTTGAAATATACCGGTAGATGGAGATGCAACCGGTAATAAATACCGGTTACAAACCGGTTGTATCGATGGAAACGTGCGATCTTGAAAAGCAACATCCAAAACCTGAAACCTTCGACAACCCCACAAGACGGCAACGCCAGTTTAAACGTATCGACACGACGCATGCATGGCTACCAAGCACAGGCGCAACACCATGGCATTCGCTCTCGCTTATTGCGCGGCTGTGCTACTATCGCTCTTCTGGAAAGCGGCGGCGACGACCACAAATGTCCGTGTTGCGCTTCCGGATATCGCTGGTATGCTGTACCCACAGCAAACGCAACGCATCCAGCGGTTTGGTACATCGCCGACGAATGTAGTTCCCTTCTACGCGACTCGATTACCTCTCGACGGCAGTCTTCCGCCTTGTACCAGTGGGCAGGCGCTTTGTCTGGAAGTCGTATGGGCGTCGGCTTTCGAATTCGATCCGTTTACGCTGGTATCCTTCGCGTCCAAGTACAACGTTGCTTCCTCGACATTTGATGGCTTGTTAGTACCGTCTGATATCACGATGACAACTCCAGGCGCGGCGACGGTGCGCCCTGTGATTGAAGGCAGCGCGGACGTCACTTCCAGTGCCAACCCCAGTGCGAATGACCCAAAGACGCTATGGCGATTCAGCGCGATGCCAGGACCCGGAGTCGTGGATTTGCTCTTTCGCTTACGCCAACAGAGTCAACTGCGCTCAGCGAGAGACCAACTCCTTGTGCATGTTGCCGCGACGCTTGTGGACCCACGTACCAGCAGCGCATCGGTCGAGACGTTCGCAGTGTACGGCAACCAGCGCGTCCGCCACAAGACGACACGCGTGTCCGCCAATCAGATGCGAGTAGATATCACGCTTCTTCGAAACTCAAGTATCACCGACGTGGTCTTGCAAGACTCGTACCCGCTCGTGCCAGTCCAAGTGGGCTTTCCAAGCGGAGCCACCACTGACATGTGGAGGATAACGGATGCCGAGTGTCTGCATTGGTCCTCCGTGCTGCTAGAGTGTGGACAACCCGACGACTTGAATACGGGCGTGTGCTCGTACGAATCGTCCACAGCGTTGATTCCGTCGTGTCTTCGTACGACGTACAGTCTCACGACCGATTCCTTCAAGTCACTGCTCACAAACGAGATCAACCAGGCATTCCCGTTGTACGACCAGCTGCAACACTGTTTCAGTACTGGTCTCCTCCAAGACCACAGCCAGGGCGTGGATACACCAATCTACCAGCGTGTGTGGTGGAGCGCGTCAGTGGCGTTGAGGCAACTCGCATCGCGACAGTGTCCCTTTGGTCCATTAAATGGTGTGCTCAGTACGACAACGCAGCCAAACGTTGTGACCAAGATGCTGCAACTGGTCGACATCACGCCAATCTCATTCACTCTTTGGTTGAACGATGCGGCAACGTTCAGTGGCCACTTTCGACTGGTGTTTAGCTCAGTAGACGGCACGGTCTCGCTCTCTGCGGTGACGAGCAACGTGACCGACTCAAGCTCTCCGATGGAAATCGCAACGGCGGTCGCGACGACGTTACAACTCAATGCTCAAGACGTGTTGGTGACCAAAGTATTTGAAGATGCGACGCTTGCGTGGGTGATCGGCATCCAAATCAGCAACTTTGTCTCCCCCCCGTTTGGCATCGTCTTTGAATGGACCGACAATCTGTCATCTCCGATCCAACTTATGGATGAGAGCGGCTCTGTGTCCATGAAAATCGCGCCACTCAATCCGCTTCAACTAAGCTTTACGAATTTGTGTGATACGTGTGCTCTGGAGCTGGAGGCCTGCCAAGCCGACGATACGTGTCGTCTGGTGGTGTTGCCCTGTGTGGAGCAGCAGTTTGCGGCGCTTTCAGTGGCCAACGCTCAAGTCGACGCTGTGTACGGTACGCACCTTGTCGACTTCTTGTCGACGGTGTATTCGGTTTGCTTTGCCAATGCTGCGGTTCCATCTTGGAATCCTGTGCGTCGTGCATTGATGTGCTTCAATCGTTACCAGTGCCGTGTCAATAACGGCACACTCGACAATACCGCCACAGGCAGCAATACGGATGAGCAGAGTGTTGTGCGGCTCAAAAACGGCACACAAGTGATCGCGGTGCCGCTGGATACGAGCCAAGGGGGCACACCTTCGACGACATTTGCGCTCACCATATCGAATCCATCAGCTACGTTCCAGTTCCATGGAGCGGTGGATCAACTCGCAGTGTTTCTCCAGACATTCGTGCTGGGAAATGCTGCCACCGTGGTCGTGGAGCTTCAAGAGTACCCGCTTGACGCAAGTTTGATCCAACTTCGCATCGTGTACATGAACAGTCTGTCCCCAAATCCAACGTTCACCGGCACGGTGGGGCTCGTGGCGATTGAGAATATTCCAGCAACGGGGTACATCGAAGTCGGCGATATCGCGGCATTTTCCGTGAACCAAATACTCACGGTGATACGCTCGTTCATGGCGCCACGCGCCATGGCCGCTACGATCCCAGCGAGCGCTACCAACCACGGATGGCAGCTTTCATCAGAGTGTCTTGCTTGCACTGCAAACCTTTACGGTTGCTCCACCGCTGATGTTTTCGAACGTGTCTGTCTCTATGACAACGCCACCAGTCTACTGGCGCAGTGTATCAGGGAACGCTTTCCTCGCGAGAGGTTGGTAAATATGACGTCTGAGTCTTCCCAGCAGCACCTGAACGAAGTAATCAGTGTGGTTGTCACGACCGACCTCACGCGGTGTATGCAACAAACGGATGCGTTGACAGGCGGTACGATCGAAGCACGGGTCGCGATGATGTCAGCCGTGGGTTGCTTTTCGCGTTACCACTGCCCGTTTGGACCAGTAGATCTCGTTCAAGATGATCGTATGCTTCAGTTGACAACGTCGTCGTACATCCACACCATTCGTGTCTACTCCAAGAGGTATTCGCTCCCACTCGTGTTCAAAATGGGCCAATACATCATTGGATCGGTGACGATTACCAACGACAATGACGCTTCCGTGGCAATCACGCAAGCGCTCTCGTCGGTTGAGTTTATCACCGTGCAAGCCGAAGTCGAAGGAAGTCTCGCGATCGGCGAGTGGACGCTCACTCTTCGGTACGGGAACTATGTTGGGTCCGACTTTGGTGTGAGTATCGCGCCATCGTCATTCCCCCCACTGGCTTTGATTGAACAACACTTTTGGCGCCCAACAACACGGCTGTATGTGTCCCCACGGGAAACGAGTATGGTTTTTGTGACACCAGCTACGACAGAGACACCAAGTACGTCGCCGCCAGCCGTGGAGCTCGTAGCGGAATGTAACCATTGCGATGCCATCCACTTGGCTGCGTGTGGGCGATCGACGTATTGCCGCTCGGTTCTTGCGCCACTGATTGTGGGTGCACTGAGATATTATTCGTTTGCCGATCTTGCCCAGACGGTGACAGTCGGAACCACGACCACCCGCCAAGTCGATCTTGCCAAGTTACTTTCCGATTTGGTTCAACAATCCGGATGGTCCCTGGCGAAACCACTGTTTATTGATTGGTGGGAACCGC
The DNA here is from genome assembly GCA_023336165.1 of Pythium monospermum. Lineage (NCBI taxonomy): Eukaryota > Oomycota > Peronosporomycetes > Pythiales > Pythiaceae > Pythium > Pythium monospermum. Next base: position 35,104 of record JAADWJ010000104.1, read on the forward strand.
TTCAGCAATGGCTGGGCTGTTACGCTGCGAATATGTGCCCGTTGGCATGGGACAACAGCGCCGGCAAGTCGTACTTGTCATTTACACCAGCGTCAATCAAAGTACAGACGATGGTGCAAGATATCTTCACGCAGTCTGATGCTGGACTGGATGTGCTAGCGCCCACAGGCAGCAGTTTGCGGCAGAGTTTGAACACGGTGAGAACCCAGCAAGAGTTGGCAGATTTTCTGAGCTACATGACGCAAAAAATCAGCGCCAGCGTCACGATCGAAGCCAGCGTCACGAATGAAGGAGACGGGGTCCTTGTGGCCCAGTATGAATCCCCTTTCCTGGGAGATCTTCCATCTGTGACAATCTCATCTGGGCTCATTCGAAGCGTCGTCGCGACTCGAGCGACTCTGAAGGTACTCACGACGTCAACGGTACAAGGTGTCGATCCGTCATGGAATGCGCTGGCCGACAAACTGGATCAACTTTCAGCAGGGAGTTCACCGCCGACATGTTCGGAATGCGAAACCATTTTCTTATCACAATGCCAAGCGCTCTCCAGTTGCCAAGGCTACTTGCTGGACTGTGTGCAATTTAGTCTCGAAAACCACTTCGAGACCAGCTTCTCCACCGATCGAAGCATGTATCAAGTGCTCATGGGCTGCTCGCGCACACTTGAAACGACCGAGTGGCTGCCATTGCAGCAGTATTTCGTGTGCGTTCGTGATTCACAGTGTACGACGAACAGCGAAAGCGATGGCTCTCCAGCTTCTTACGTCCGCTTGCAAAGTGGTGGCATACGCCTGCCATTCATGTCCACGACGCCTCAATTCTCCGCGACGATCGTGAGAGGCGACAATGACCAAGATCCTCCGTATCCATTCACTGGCACGGTCAATGACCTCCATACCTACTTACAAGCTGTCATCGGCACCGCTGCCACAGTGGAAATGCGGACGCATGGCGTTTGGCAAGGAGGCAACCGAGCTATCCCCGTCGAGTTCATCTTCCATGGTTACCTCAGCCTCCTTCCACTCGTTATCATCGACGGGACTGTTCTGCAGCCGTGGCTACCGCAAGTCATAGTGTACTCATCTGGAGTAAGCGACGCGACCACGACGGCATTGTCGACGGCACTGGCGACGTATATGGTCGTGCCGCAGTGCAGCGGCATTTGCGAAAGCCACTTGGACGATTGCGCTCGTAGCGACTCGTACGATTCACTGGTGTGTCGCCAACGCACTTTGCCGTGTGTGGCTTCCTTGTTGAATGGAGACCTCGTGAATCTCGGTGTTCTATCGAATAGTGGCACCCAAGTTGCGTTCACGGATTTGCTTCGTTCGTGCGAAAACCCATCGATCAAAGCGTTTGCACCGATCACAAAGTACTTGTCGTGCTTTGCACACAGTGGGTGCTCGTTGACTGTGCCACGAAGCATTGCCACCAATACCGAGCTGATCATCACGCAAGGCCAGCAAGATTTACGAGGCATTGATCCGTTTGCAGCGACGTTTTGGTTGGACGGTATTGGCGAGTCGGCAACAGTATCAACGGCGGAAGACGTGGACGTGACCGCATGGCGGCTTCGCACTGCTGTATTAGGTTCAATTGGAAGTGCCGAAGTGTACAAGATGTTCTTGTCGGGTGGATACACACGACTCCGTATCGCGTACGGAAATGTCTTGGGCGGGTTGCCATCCATCACCAATATGACCGACGGCACATTGATCGATCTTCAGACACCGCCGGCCATCGCCATCAAATCAACGGGTCCAATCGTCGGTAGCCACTGGGAGCGTCTACAAACACCAATCAGTGCCCGTACAGTGGATACGACCAACCAGTGCAATAGCTGTTTGATCGACGCGTTCATGAACTGCCCGCTGTGTGAAGCTACGCTGGTGCCCAGTCTTTTGGCTGCGATCGGTAGCGACGTGGGACCTCTTGCTACTGCAGCCAAGGTAGATCTGTCGACTGTTTTGTATACTGTCGTTGATACGATCAGCGTGAACGAGTGGCAACCGCTCGCCAACTTGTTCAGGTGCTACATGCGTCATGGGTGCGTCGTCAGCCCGGCAGATGATCCAGCAGCAAACACGTCGTACGTTATCGTGGAACCGGCCAAGATCATGCTCCAGATTCCGGATCTCACGCAGCAAACGATCCAGTTAATGCCCCCCACGGCTCCTTCTCACAGCATCGACGCGTCTACCGCCACGGCGGCCACGCCCGTCGATGTCTTGGTGAATAAAGAGACCCAGTACAGTGAGTTGCTCCAGACGATCAGCGACATGCTCGATAAAAATGGCCAGTCCCCAACGATCACCGTCCGGGAGCGCGACATCGACCCACGTAGTGGCCAACTCGTGCTGGAGATCACGATTCGAGACTTTGTCGGCTGGCTGCCAACAGTTGTCATGGTATCTGGTGTCTTGGGGTCATCTCTCGCGCCTCAACTGTACGCACAGACACTCAACAATGGACCTAGCGTCTCCATTCAAAGCCTCACCACGAATTTGAGGTCGTACGAACCGGCACCGAGTCCGTCACCTCTTGTCGCGACGAATACTTGCGCGCAGTGCGCAGCAGCGCTGTATGAGTGTGATTTGACAGCAATCACTTCCGGAATGTGCACGTACACGACGTCAACATCGGCGATGGTAGTGTGTCTTCGCCAGAAGCTAACGCCGTCTGTGTTCTATGGCGTCGCGCAAACACATAACACGACGTATGCGGTCAATACCGCACTCTCCCAGTGCTTTGCCACACTGCAACTCACAGATCCAAATATGGGAGATGCCACGTTTAAAGACGATCTCTGGTCGCTGGCAAACGAACACCTCGCGTGCTTTGACATGTTTGGCTGTGCGTTTGGCCCGCTCTCGCAATCGGTGACAAGCGAGAATATGATCCAGTTGTATTCGCCACCAGTGACCAAGACATTTCGAGTCTACGCCACCTCATTCAGCGCCATTTTCCAAACGAAATTTGGCGTCCGTGAGCTTGAATCGGCGTCGTTTACCGAGGCTTCTTCGGAAGGCGACTTGGCGACGCTGCTGATGGCCATCCTGCCCGAGTCCGAGACGACTGTGACCAAGACGCTGCTGGCCACGGCGGACGGGTACGATTTGTCGGTCACGCACAAGTACATTTACTTTACAGACTTTGAGCTGCACCTGGTCGTGGATGGCGGGTCGACCAGCGTCGAGGACCAAACACCGGATGCGAGACTGGTGACGGCGCTCAAGACCGTGGTGCTGGACATGACCAACCTGGGCAATGCCAACACAGCCTAGAACAGGCAGTCATTTGATGCCTCCAGCTGCGTCTGGGATGGGTATGTGGGTATATTATGTGGTATTACTTTTGATGGCTTGCTAATGTATCCAGCTGTTTCCTGTAAAATGCCTTGAGTTCTTTCACTTCAGCTTGCAATTCTTCGACTTGTTCTTCCTTTTCGCCAAACAGTTCAAGCAAAACGTGCTGCTTTTGCTTGAACTGCTCTAATTCGTGCTGTGTTTGGCCAAATTGGCTCGCACTACTTTCCAGCAACGCATTGCGAGTGCTCAGTCGAACGATTTCATCGGTCGTTTGCTTTTGCTTGTCGTCAAGCGCCTGGAGCTGATGTTTCAACAACCGGTTTTCGCCTTCGCGGAGCCGCAGACGTTGATTCAGCTGGCTCAGGCCAAGCACCGACGGGCTACTCAGTCGCGAGTCGTCGGCACTTGCGTCCAGCGTGCGCTGCAAGATGGACGCCTGCGAGAAACCACTTGAACTGGAAGCGGGAGGCAGCCGTGGGGAGCCATTTGCACTGCTGGAGGAAGAAACCCAGTCTTCATCAAAGCTGCGACGGTGCTGCAAAGAAGGAATGCGAGGAGACGATGTCGAGGATGCCTTGACGCGCTGCAATTCTTTTTGATGCCACTCGAGATCGTGGCGAAGCTGTTCTTCGCGGTGCTTGAGCTTGTCCATCTCGACAGCCATGGCTTTTTGCATGGCCGCGTCGACTTCGCTCTTGGCCGTCTCGGCTGCCACCGTAGCCGCCACCGCCGCCGCTGCTGCGCCTGCGCTGTCTGAACGCGCCAGCAGCATCGTTTGCTTCACGTGCAGTTCATCGTGGAGTTTGTGTTTGAGTTCATCCAGTTCGATTTGAAGCGCGTCACAATGGCTTTTCGCTTCACGCTCTTTTTGAAGCGCCGACTCTACACGTTCTTTTTCTCGCGCTGCTTTTCCCTGGACGCGTTGCAACTCTAGTTGGAGATCATCACACAGACGACGGACACTTTCCAGATCTCCGTCCAGCAAAAGCTTTTCCGACTCGAACACTTTCCGTTGAGCACTTGCATCCGCAATACGATGCAAAAGCGTGGCTTCCGTCGCCTTCCACGTTTCTTGTCGGCCGCGCTGGTCATCTTGCAGTGCGTGGATTTGGCGCAGCAACGGCTGCGTGGCCTCGGCGACACTTTGGCCCATCAAATCGACGCGTTGCAAGGCGTCTTTCCATTTTTTCTTGAGGTCATTGATCTCCATGCGTGCGGTTTCCTCACGCCGAGAGGCGTCACTTTCTAAATCGTGGACACGTTGCTGTAAAAACTGGATCGTAGTCTCCATTTCGTTTTTTTCCACGCTCAAATTTGCATGCGACACGCTGGTATGGCGAAGCAAGTCCAGTTCCTCACGAAGCGTCTCGTTTTCGTCTCGGAAAGTCTGCAATTCCATTTGGAGCTGCTCATTTGTCTCGTGGGAAGAAACAAGACGCTCTTCCACACTCATGAGCTGCTTGGTCGTGGCGTCTCCATTTTGCGCAAGCGACTTGAGCTCGGCCAGCAGCGTTTTGGTCTCGTCGTCGCTTTCTTTCTGCTTCATCGTGAGCTCTTGCACTTGGATCGCAAGCGTATCGCTTTGTGCCTGTAACTTGAGTTTTTGTTCTTCTTCGTCATTTTTTTCACGACGAAGCTGCCGCAAACGGTGCTCTAATTGGGACTGCTTGACCGACAGCGCTTGGCCTTCGTCTAATAAAGCCTGCAGTTTGACGTCTTTTTCGACCACCGCTTGTTGCAGAGCCTGCACTTCATGGTGGTGCGACGCTTGCTGCTGTTGGTGTGAGACAGCGCGAGTCAAACGAAGCACTTCTTGCCGTAGCAGCTCAAGTTGTTCGGTCAAGAACCGGTTGCGTTCCACGACCGCGACTTCCCGTTGGCAAGTCTTATCCAATTCATCGTGGAGCTCTTGGATCACCGACGAGGTGGATAATAGTTGCGTCTCTCGCTGCGTGAGCTGCTGCTTCAGTGCCTCTACTTCCTGGTCTCTGGGAGCCATCAGCTCTAGCTGCGATGCCGAGGAAGATGCTGAAGCAGACGGTGCAGCTTCGTCAAACGTGTCACTCTTGCTATGGTTTCCTTGAAGGGGCCGGTTCTCAGCGGCCGTTGCCGTGTCATCCCCACCGATAATGCTAGAGCAAAGAGTTTGATCGACTTGCTCGCAGTCAGAAGTACGGTGCTGCTCATCGAGCGCGTGCCCATTGGCTTGTGCTTCTTCTTCTTCATCTTCTTGCTCTTCAGCATCTTGTTCACTTGCCACGTCTGCGTGGCCATGCTCAAGTGGCTGTTCGTCCTTGGTGTTTTCGAGTGTATCGTGGACTTCTGCGTCAAACTCCAGCTCCTCGATCGACTGGTGCTCCCCTCCTTCCTCCTCCACATCCTCGCTCACACGGTCAGATCCACGAGCACCACCATCCACACCAACTTTTTCTTCCAGTTCTTGTTCTCCCTGAATCTCGTCTTCCGCTGGTGAGAGCAACTTCCCATCCACCTCAGCCGAGCTTGAAGATGCAACTCCATCAATTCGTTCGTCGCTTCGTAGAGGCATTGGCGCCACCGTTTGTCCATCCACCGCTGTCGCCTTCTCTGGAACAAAAGATCCGAAAAAGTCTTCCGCGGCTGTGTGCCCATTACCATTAGACGAAGACACATTTGTTGGATGTCCACTGAATGACGCCGCACCATCACTTGTAGACGCTGCTGGGATGCCACCGGTCGACTTTGGTGGGGCGGCTAAACTCGCTAGCACAGCCGCGCTTCTGGTTTTGCCATCAAACGACCGTGGCGGCGCACTTGGTGGCAGGGGCGGTAGTGGGTCTCCAAATAAAGCGGCTGCCACAGCCGCAGACGGCGGCGCCAGCGCTGTATCGGGCGAAGGGGCAGCTGAGGCTCGCGGGTTGCTGGTCGGCGGCTGTGTTGTTGTGGACGCAGCGACGACCTGATCAAACTGTTTCTCGACGTCTTCTTTCAGTTTGGAGACTTGCTCAAGACCTTGATTGACGATGGATTGGACGTTCAAGCGCGCCCCCCACGAACTCCACGACATGATGGTCGCCAGCGGAAGTGATAGAAGAGATCACGATGTATCTGTTATGCAGCTCGCGATCGTGAGTGGACCAATGTTGACGCAGAGAGGTGTCGACAAAATGTGTGCTTTTTCCCCCGTGTCATGTGTCGTCCACGTGGGCGAAAAAGACACACGCGATCATGTGAACTGGTTCAACGATACGAGATGAACTGTGAACTACCTCAATAGAGAGCCTTCCTCACACATTCACTCCGCAAATTTCAAAAAAATATGCAAGTAATTATAGCCAACCAAAAATACAAAAATATAGTTTCAGCCAATGAGGTGTAGTGACGCATCATGTGGGACAACATGTGGGTTGCCAAAAAGCCAACAGAGCGTGAAGCGCGAGTTTTTTTGGCCACCATCGCGCACATATCACACCATGGCTGCCGGCATCGCGTCAGGCTTCGTACGGAAGCTGTACCGTATCCTTGACCAAGAAAGCGACTCCATTGTGGCGTGGGATGCATCAGGTCTTTCCTTCTCGATCCACGACTCCAAGAAGCTGAATGACACTGTTCTGCCACGGTACTTCCGCGGCCGCATGAGCGCCTTCCGCCAACAGCTTCTCGACCACGGCTTTGAGCAGCTGGAGTGTGAAGATAACGAGACGCGAGAGTGTTACGCACACTCGCATTTTTTGCGCGGCTGCCCCGACCGGTTGAGTTACATTGTGCGCGTACCAAAGCCAAAGATGAAAGCCGGGGCTTCTCTTCCAGCACACACTCAGCCACAGCCACATCCACAGCAACAGTCGTTCCACCAGACAGCAGCGAACGGCCACCACCACCAACAGCATCACCAACAGCATCAACAGCAACATCAGCGGCCACCATCGTCGCTGGGTATCCATATCGCACCGACGGTGGTGGGTGGCGGACGCGCGCCGTTGACAGTGACGCTCACCACAGGGAAGCGATCCAGTCCAGTCCACTCCGCACAAGAAGACGCTGTGCATAAGAGGCTGCGAGCGACCGCAGCGTCGCCTGTCCACTCACCGACATCGCGGCCGCTTCTTCGAACCACTGGCGCACCCGTGCCAGCGCCACCAGTGCCTGCGAATCTGAGCCGAAACCCGCTGTTCTCGAATGAATCATCAACCGACGGACTGGACGTTGCGCGTGTTTTCTCGATGAGCCGAATAAGCGACTCGGGCCTTTTCCCAAACAGTACCGACCTGCCAGAGCCCATCAGCTACTTGAACAAGATCCTACATACCAAGATGTCGGCGTCCATGGCGCCTCTATCAGCTGCATCGATCGCCGCCGCACCCAGCAGCTCTACCTCATCCGTGTCTTCGACAACAGCAACTCCACCGCCGATCGATACGCCCGTGTTCTCGGAAGATATGATGCGGTCGGCGTTGTACTTTCTTGTGTCCACGTCGACGACTGGCGTCGGTCCGGACCAACAACAGCACCATGGCCCAGACCACCCAGCGCATGACAGTGACGCGTGGGCAGCTCATGTGCAACGGCTCTCGACCTCGGGCTTTTTATCATCGCTCATGATGTCTTCCGCGACTGGGCGAGACGCGGGCCAAGGTGGGTTATCATCAGCAGCCGGGTCAGCCTGGGGACCCGCGGCAGCCGTCAACCCATTGTTCAGCCAATCAAGTGAACAGGATGACGATGAAGAAGATAGCATTTGGAATTTATTACTCACCTCATCGATCGACCGTGTCAAGAGTGCGATCCAAGAAGTGGTCTCTCCACAAGAACGGCTGCGGTTGATCTTGGAGGAACGCGAGCGGCTGGAAGAGCAGCGCAAGCGGATTTATGGGTTGGCCAGCGAGAACGATCACACACAGCAGCAGCAGCAGGCAGCACCACCCGCCACTTCAGCAGCTTCCACAGCCGCGTTCTCCTCAACAAGTGGACCACACAAGCCCACAGAGACCCAGACAGCCAAGCCACTCAAGAGTGCGCTCAAGAAACCGTCGCCCACGAATGAGAGACCACCACCACCACCACCCCCAACGAGCCACCGTTTGTTTTCCAGAGCCAAACAGCCAGCCAAGAACCCGTTGTTCACAGGCGGTGGTAGCGCCAAGCCACCCGTTCCAAATCCGCTGTTTGCCAACCCATCATCCACACAAGCGGCAGCGGCGTCCAACCCGTTGTTTGCCAATGACAATGGTGATGATGCAAGTGATGGCGATGCAGGCGACTGCTCCTCCGGGTCTGCAAACCCGTTGTTTGCCAAATCGACTGCCAGTCGTCGTAGAGAGCCCGTAAACCCTCTCTTTGGCAAACCCTCCTCGTCCTCCGCATCCTCGTCGTCGTTGCCTTCGTCTTCGGCTATCGCGGCGGCGGCGGCGGCGGCGCGCCCACTGCCCTCAGCAAACGCATCCAACCCAGCCGAAGACGGGCTCTGGCGGTTGCTCATGACTTCCTCTGTCGATTGGTTCCGGAAAGGAGCCGCCGAATTTGATGAATTGGATTTGTAGAGATTTCCCCCGTCGAACATAGAAAAAAAAAAAAACCAGTTTTTGATTTGATTACCCCAAAAAATAAATAAAAAAATACAGATTTAACAACCAGTTCTTTACAGTTGCGCTCCTCGCTGGCGGTGAAGCGCTTCCAGCTCGACTTCCTTTACTAGCATGCGATGGACGAGGGCAAGCTCCAGCGATTCTTCATTGCGGGTCTCCAAGTATCGACCAAGGATTTGTGTGGCTGTGTGGACCACATCGTGATGGAGTGATGCAATCAGCGCGGTGGACTCACCAGAAGCTGGCTGTGGCTGATCCATGGAATCGCTTGCGAAGTGTGGAAATGGATCATCTTTTGCAGGTGCTGTTGCTGTTGCTGCTTCTGCTTGTAGCTCGCTCGCGCGCTGCTGGATGCGGCGGCGGATGCGTGCGCGCACAGACTCGGTGCTCTCTTCTTCTTCTTCTTCTCCATCTTGATCATCTCGGAACTCGTTGTCATTTTTCTCTTTCTTGGTTCGTCCAGTACGACAGGAATGTACGTTTGGCTTTGACGGCGCCGTGAGCGTTCTACTCTCTCTCTTCAGGTCGCGATCGCGCCTCGCGGCTGTGGTAGTTGTGTGGCGGTCATGCTGCAGAAATGACCGCGGTGCTGACGAGGTCTTCTGATGGTTCATGAGGATTGCTCCGAATCGTTTTGATGTCACTAAAGCAGAGAGAAGACACACGAAGAGACACGTCGTTTCAAGAAAACACCCATCATGGGACAGTCGCAGTGAGATGATTCACCGGCCACTTGGAAGCTGCAAATGCGCTCACATCAAGGATTAACTTGGAAGCTGCAAGGGCAATCAGACCTTCATTCTGGTCTGCCCCCACGTCAACAAGGGTAATCAATCCCAAGATCTCATTTGGCGCTGAATAAGAAATCCTCAGATTCAGAGTGTTGGTTGTCAAAGAGGAGTGATGGTTTCTACGTTGTCCTGAAAAGTGTTGTCTGACGTGGTTTTTTCTTGAGTGGCTCAAAATCCATTTCACCGACACAAACCCACACAGCAACAGCAACCATGGCCCGCTCCCGCAGCTCCGGCAGCTCTCGCCGCTCCAGCCCAATGACCACCACGGCTCGAAAGCCAGCACCTGCGCCAGCGAAGACCGCCACTTCGGCGCCTGCGCCAGCTCCACAGCAAGCGCCAAGCGCCGGCGGCGGCATGATGGGCGGTCTGCTCGGCACTGTCGCAGAAGGAATGGCGTGGGGCACAGGTACTGCGATCGCGCGCCGCGCTGTCAACTCGGTCATGGACTCGGTTGGCGGCGGCGACGCCAAGGAAACGCAGCCCGCACCCGCACCCGCATCCGCAGCGCCAACGCCTGTGGCGGCGGCCGCCGCCGTGCCCACTCCAGCAGCGAACGTTTGCTTCCAGGACCAAAAGGCATTTCTGGACTGCCTCAACTTGAACAAGAACGATATTTCTACGTGCCAATTCTACTTGGATACGTTCAACCAGTGCAAACAGCAAGAAAGCGCATACATGTGAAGACAGTAAGCGCAGGTGACTATCGCAATAGAACCGTCGGCTATAGACACCATCGCCCACATAATACACTTTTTTGTTCATTAAAGATGACTCATCTTCAAACCCTCATAGCGGAATTTGTTTGTGTTTGTGCGGTGTTGCGCATGTTGAGGCGGAATGATTGCTGGTCATTTCTTGCGCATCCATATCCATATTCACGACTCAGAAATCAGTTGCTTGGGTGTGGGTTCGAAACCCTGGGTCACCTCACCCACTTCAGTGCAGTGACTGCACTGGGTGCTTGAAGTCTCCCTCCCCCCACAATTCTCAAGCTCGAATCACAGACAAAAAAAAAAGAGCAAGCGACCCACATCCCATTTCGCGATTCGAGCAGCAACACCACCAGCAACAGTCCCCAAGGATTATCATACAACTGAGCAGAGCCTCATGGGTCGCTTTGGAGGTGGAGGCGGTGGTCGTTCTTCTGGTTCCGGGTCATATAGAGGTGGTGGTGCATACAGACGCTCGTACCAGAAACGAGACGACGGTGTCTGGGCGGGCGCCGCAGTAGTTCAAGCGTGCGACAGTCGCGGACTACTGGTACCAACTCGCCAAACGAAGAGGCAACACAAACCGTGGTGGGTCCGTCCTGGGTGAACAAGGCGCATACTTGCCGTCCAATGACATTGAGTTGCGCGAACGAACAAAAGGCGTTGTGGCAATGCACCAACTTGAACCGCTACGAAGATTGCCAAGAGTACGGGGAAATGTTCAAGAAGTGCGAACACTACGCTAAGATGTATGAGAAGATATTGAAAGCCAAAACATGAAGAAAAATGCCAATAATACAGTGCGCAATAATATACAATACATCTCCCGACCCATGGGATTGATCTCCTGGTTTTGTGGCTCCTTGATTGCACCATGTTGACGCGCTCCACACGGATTTTATTAAAATAAAATCCCATTGCGGGTTCGTCCAGGGTGAGTGACTGCCCATACAACATTCATTCTGTATTGATATGGGTTCACTTTCTATCCATGTGTTGGCAGAGTTGGAGCGGTTGACAACAGCAGATCACATTCCATTTTGCACCATCAACAACTCACCACCTCAAATCAACCCTCGGCTTGTACTGCGCCACCATGCCGGGCCGTTGCGGTGGTGGTGGTCGATCTTCCGGCGCACGGACTCGCTCACCCAGCAGGCCAACCACGCGCGTGAGCCGCCCGATATTGAAACACCAACCGGCCCAGGGAACCCACGCGTCTTCACACCCGTGTCTCGCTGCGTGCGGGACTACGAAGCTGTCTCGAAGTGTCTGGAGAGAACCCCTACGAATCGCACAGCCTGCCTGTCTTACCTGGATATGTACGAGCGGTGCAAGCGAGCCGAACGGGAGGTGGCAGATTGCGCTTCTCCGGCACAGACAAAAAACGCCATACGGAAGCTTGCAGTGCCAAAGAGACATAACTGGAGCCCACTTTAGGCGCCAGGGATATCACCTCTGTGTATCATAGTCACTGATTCCCTCCAAATTCACAAATACATTATTTAATCGCTGTTTGATTGCGAAAAATCGATTTAGACTCCGATTTGGGTCCATATGGACCACTTGGATCCACAAGAATTTTGATGACTTCGTTGTTGTCCCTTTTTGATCAAACCCATTTTGGATTGGCTGAAAAGAGGCAACCCTATATACCGATCTTCTAATACAGCACAACACAGTACTTGACCCCTCAATACAAAACCGCGAGAAACCCAAAAACCCTCCGTTGTCCATAGTGCACATCGCTCACAAGAGCGAGTTGAACGAAGGAAAGAAAAGAAGAGCTGGAACTCCTCACGCGGAGCGGGAACACGGCCGCATCACTACAACCGAACGCCCCTGCCATCGCAATAGAGAGAGAGAGCGACAGCGAAAAGCAAAAGGCAAGTTATTGTACCCAAGCTGCCAAACCGAGGGGGAGAGAAGAAACAAGTCGCAAAAGGAAAAGCAAGCCGAGCCGTTGGTGTCGTGGTGATTTTCTTTTCTTCTTTTTCCGCACGTGAGAACCTCGCGATTCGATACATTCAAAAACAGATCACAACGAACGAATCGGCGGCGGTCGACATATCTGGCAGTCAAATCATACACGAGAGAAGGAAGAGCAGCGAGAGAGAGCAGCAGCTTCGATCAGCGCGAGTGTCAACCGGAAGCGCGCAACACAAACGCACGCGACACAAAACAAAGCAGAGACGACGAACCGATTTGAAAACCCAAAGAGTTCGAGTGGCTAAGTAAGTGGCGATTTGTTGCTTTTGGCTCTTCCCACCACGCGCACCACGACGACGAACGGACCAGACGCGAAGAAGCGGAGAAAGCTTGTGGACGCAACGCCAGTATTCGTTGCACTTCCCGTGGCCGGCGAAGGAATGTCCCATGATGGATATTACGCACATGGCAGCATGGATAACAACAGCGCGAGCAGCGGAGGACGAGGCGGCGCAGCAGGAACCGGTACCGGTACGAATAGTAGCCCATTCAATGCCCCCAATGGGAGCCCGTCCTCGTTCCAGCGGATCGCGGTCCCCTTGCAGGACCCGTTCCTGATGAACAACGCACAAACAGGCGCAGGCGGCGGTGGCGGCGACAACGGCCACGCGCGGAATCAGCGGTCAAGTTCGAATGCATCCAACGCGTCCTCTACGACCCACAGTGGCGGTGGCGGCAGCGGCCGTGTGTCGTCGTTCAGTCTCGATGGACCGAGCTCCTTTGGTGTCTCCTCGTCCTCGTCTTCCTCCGGTTTGGATCTGTCGCAAGCCACGGTCTTTGATGTCGTCGCAGAAGCCAAGCGCGTGATCCGCACGTTTTTGATGACCCACCAGACGTACGATCTGATCAAAAACAGTGGCAAGGTAAATTGGTTTTTATGCACTGCTAATTTAGTTTAGGTTAGTTTTTAGGATGCTAATTTTCCTATGCCTCTTAGGTGGTCGTGTTTGATGTCAAGATTCCGATCAATTTGGCGTTTTTTGCTTTGGTCGAACATGATATCAAATCGGTTCCGATTTGGGATGCCGAAATGGGCCAATTTGTTGGAATGTTTACAGCAACCGATTTTGTCAACATTTTACGGCATTTTTACATCCGAGGGTCCCCAATGAACGAGTTGGCTGAGCATAGCATTGCCTCCTGGCGAGGTATGTACTTCCTCTTTGCTCTCCAGCCGCCCTAGAACCAACACTTATCGAACCGCCCACCCACATCCACACATAGCCATTCCTCGCACGGTCTCGCAGTCCCCAGCACGGGAAGGCATGATCTCGATCCACCCGGAGGCCACGCTGTACGATGCCTGCAGGAAGCTTCGTGAAAACCGGCTCCATCGACTTCCTGTGCTGGACCCGGATCAAAACTCGGTGCTCTCCGTGGTCACGCATAGCGGCATTCTCGAGTATTTGGTCTCGTCGTTTCGAGAGCAACGGAGGCTGTTTGACCAACCGATCTTTGATTTGGGCATCGGCGTGTACACCAATTTGATCACGGTGCCAGAAGAAATGCCGTTGATCCGCGTGCTCCATACACTGATTGAACGAAGAGTCTCAGCGGTGCCCATCGTGGATGCCAGCGGTACGTTCGTTGGCGGTTTTAGTTTTATCTGTGTCGTGGTGCTGATGGAAATTTTCTCTGCAAACCGCAGGAGTCGTCGTCAATATTTATTGTGTCTCCAATGTCACGGTACGTTCCCATAGAGAAGTGGCTCTTTTTTTTTGTTTTGGTAGACGACACACAGCTCATCATTCGTTGCTTCTTTTTAGGAATTGGTGAAAGACCGCTCGCTGTCCCAGTTAGATATGCCAGTCGGCGAGATTTTACGAATCCAAGCAGCAGAGGTGGGTTCATGGTAACCTCTCCACACACAGAGGAAAGCTGCTAATCTGTTGTTGGCTTGTTTTGAAAACAACGCACAGGGAAATGTTGGTGAAGGACTCCATTTGTGCTACAAGACCGACACGCTCCACATGATCTTTGAACGGTTCGCGGCTGTGAAGGCGCACCGGTTGGTTTGCGTGGACGAGTACTCGCGGTGCGTCGGCCTGGTGTCACTTAGCGACTTGTTTAATTATTTCATCCAGTAGAACAGAACAAAACAGAGACATAGTGAGAGTCACAGAGGCAGAGACAGGTAGAACAAGAACAACGAAAGCAATGAGAAAAGCATAAATACCAAGCTGAAGCGTTAGAAACGGGAGGTATCACAGTACTACCTACGCTACTCTATAAGCCACTGCGGCAGTGTATGCTGTACTATGATACTACACGTTCTGCACCGCTATGGCCTCCTTGATACTTTTATACAGTCAAGAATGCAACGACCGATACGAAAAAAAAAAAAAAAAAGGTAATGCAACCCC
>JAADWJ010000105.1:0-49812 GCA_023336165.1 Pythium monospermum
CCCCGTCCACGGTTTGGTATGGTGACGACGAACATATCAGAGAGCAACAACAGTTGGCTTCTCAGCGAGCGTGAAGAAACTTGGTTCAGCTGCCTGTCGAGTATAGTACGGAAAACGCAGCAGAGGATGTACGACAAGCGCATTGAGTACACCAACATCAACACTACTTTTGTTCCGTGGGTTGAAGCGCGTGTCGCCAAAAACTCCAACCTGGCGCGCAAACGACTCGTCGGCGGGGTATCTGACTTCGTTTACGAAGTGCTGCGCAATTCCGCACCGACGCACGTGACTGTCGACCTGGAGTCAAAAGAATGCTCATGTCGATTTTGGCAGGAGCACCAGTACCCCTGCATCCACGCGTGCGCAGCCATCATGCGACGCGGCGAGGATGCCCTGAACTACGTCTCCGACTACTACCGAACCAGCCACCTACGCGAGGTGTTTGCCCCGTACTCAAGACCGATCGATATTGCGTACCTGGAACCGGACGGGACATTGCCACCGGCCATTGAGAAGCGGCGTGGAAGACCGAGGAAGATACGCATCCGCAACCGCTCGGAGTTCATCAACGGAGATTCGCCTGTCCATTGCGGTCTCTGTCGCGGAGTTGGCCACAATAGGCGTACCTGTGGTCGGCGCTTGAAAGAACGTGCTAGGAAGAATGGAACAGGGTCTCGTTAGGGTACATAATGTTCATACAGTACATATTTGGCATAAGGTACACTAAGTGCATTGATTACACAATGGAAATATGGTAGGACATTGAAAATGGGGGACCACCATTTCTTAAAAAAAGTTTCCACTGGTTGCCAAATGAGGAATCCAACGGCCCCGTTTTGGTATTATTTTAAAATAACGGCCGCATTTTGGGAATTCCCCCATTTTCAAACGCCTTCGACCTGTATAAATTACTTCGCAGAATTAATGATGGGTGGAGATGATTGGAGAAATAATTCGAGGTTAGTAGTGTATTTTATCCAATGAAAAATAGTGAATATTCTCAGAACGGAAGAAGCTCAAAAAAATTCTCATTGAGAGAGAAAAATTGAGAGAGAAAGAAGGAAACATGAGCGAAGCCGACGACAAGGAGTATGTTCTCATATTAAAGAAGGCTGACGGCACAGCGAAAGCGGAGATCGATGGCCAAGGTGACGCACCATCCCCAACAGCAAGCTCATGCGACACGGAGTCATCGTTGTGCGAGCGCAGTGACGATGTGGCGTCTCTGGACGGATCGTGCCGTGACAGTTTGGACTTGACCGATGCGCTTGTGGAACTGCATGACGTGCCCGTATCGGTGCCTTTCTTGCCGGCTCTTGACGCCTCGACGGAAATCACAAAGCACGATGGATACGCCGAAGCGATCGTGGAGGCCCAACAAGCGCTCGACACGCGTCTGCTGGCGTATTCTCAATACCTGAACATCGTAGGTGTTTCGCTTTTTATCCCAGTCACTCGGATGTTTTTTTTTTTTCTGACTATAATTCATATGTGTGTGTGGATTTTTGTACATGTAGGCGGGCGGTAATGAAGTCCTGTTGACGCCTCGGCGCCCACCGACGAACCGCGTGGCGATCGCGAGTAAGCCCCTCGCTGGCGACCGTCCCGTGACAGTCTGCATGGGGTGGCAGCGCGTGTCGAACACGGACTCGACAAGTCGCGAGCTGCTGCATATTCTCGAGGAAGACGGGGTGTCGTATATGCCCCACGACATCGCGTACAGCGTCAAGTACTTGGCCCCCGTCGCGCCATTTGGAGATTGTATGTTTTTGTCGATCGAGCAGCTCTTGCTGTACACGGAAGAGTGCGAGCCATTGCCAACCCACAAAATCCGCCAAGTGGCGTCCAAGTTCTTCATGGCTCACTACGAGTCGAGTACGGAGGAAGAAAAAGGCCGCATTGACACGGCAATTCGGAACTTGTACTTTCCATCGCTGCAAGGCGGCTGGGGTGTGAGCCCGATCCAGACACGCCGCTTTGTCGCACGTAAAAGCGACAAAGACTGGCTGTTTGCCAAGTGTATCGAGTTTCAAGAGCAAGGCTATTCGCGCGTGATGGCAGCCGAAATGGCGTACACAAAATACGCGCAACCCGTGGTCAACGCAGCAGCGTACTGCGACTACATGGCGGTTGGCGATGCGGAGAATACCCACACGCTCATCGCATTGAACTACAGCCGTAGCGGGCTCGTGTCCATCGATAACGACCCTGAAGGTCGTCGCGTCGCGTGGGGAGACGACCTCGCGCTCGAGGCTCTCGCGACGGCCTACCAGCGGGACATTTTTGTGGTGCTCGTGGGCTGCGGCAAGATGTTTTTCTTGCCCCACCGCCCACGCCACGTCATCGGCATGGATGACGAAAGCATCGCGCGTTCCAAGGGCCACGCGCCATGGTTTTTGCTCATGCGTCTCACGGGAAGCGACCGCGGCGGCGACCACTACGAGCCCATGCTGTGTGAGCGTCTGCGTGGAGATGGATCGACAGAGTTTGGCTGTATCGGCGACTGAGCGACCCAACGGCCAATGTCACGTGGCAATCTATTTTGCATATTTAGTTTACTTGGTGAGTTGCTGCGCTCCCCCCACAGACACACAGTCTCTCACTCCATACACAGATACACACAGTTCATGGCTTTCCCCCTGCTTTTGATACGTTGGGCACTACAAAAAGAGAGAAAGAAAATGAAGACCATTTCCATCATCTCTGATGTGTTTTTCCAACTTCTTTTCGTTTTCTCTCATTTTCGATTCAATGTTCAATGTTATTCATTATCTCCGTGGGGGTCGGTCGGTCTGCTTCCTCTGATTTACTTGAAAACAAGAAACTGTTCAGAAACACGCCACGCCACACGTGATAGATCCCACGGACGGCTGCGAAGACGCTTAGTTGCCGAGCGTCTCGAGGCTCTTCTCCCATCGCTCGTAGTTGCCAGCGATCTTCGACCACTCAGCCCACTCGTCGCTGAGGAGCGATGGCACTTCGCTCGAGCCCGAGGACGCAAACGCCGCCGAGACTGAATACATATTGGAAAATCAATATACGCCGTCAGCAACTCCAAGACGGAAACGAGGCAAAACAGATCGATCTACAAAAACGCACCTGGCGCCTCGATGGCCTTCTTCGATGGCTTGAGCTTGAAGAGCAGGATGAGCGTGGAGTAGAAACCCAAGGTCGCCAACACAATCTACGGAAAAACGCAAAGACCCAGTTCAGTCTCCCTCCCCATCGTATGATCATGGCGAAACAACGCGCGCATTGGTCTGGTCTGGTCTGGTCGGTGGCGATTCGGGATAAAAAACGCACCTGGTAATCCTGTGGCAACACAGCGCGGACCTTGGCCTCGAAACCCGTTGGGGCTGGGCCGTGTCCGTGTCCTCCACTCATAAGGCGCGCCTGCATGTTCGCGCGCGGCTTGGCGGCCGCCGCGGTCTTCTTCAAGAGGTGGAGCATGGTGCTTTTTTGCTTCTTGACTGCGATTGACTGTGTGTGGCGTCACGTCGAGATCACACAGACAGAGGGGAGAAGCAGCCGATTCGACGCCCACACACTCCAGTGATTCCATTTTATCCAATCAGCACCACCGTACTTAACCGAAGAAAAAGACATTCGTACTTAAACTGGAGTGATACAGTACGTCCCGCATCATGGAAATTTGCAAAAAAGGTTTTCGCGCCATCAGCAACTTGATGGATTTACAGTACCGAGATGGAAGCCCCACTGTCGCAGCTACATGTACAGCCCAATGACTCAAGTAGCGATGCTGCGGCACTCGCGACGCTTATCCGTATGTTTGAAGCCGGCGAGACGGCCGGTAACAGTGGAAGTTTGGACGAACGAGACGCCGAGCAGCTCGCAAAGGCGTACGCGATCGTCTCGTCGATGGACCAAGCGGACGGCGGCCATCTGAAAGCCGTGCTCAGCCAATGGCTCCATGCCGAGACCGCCGTCGGCCGCAGCACCTACAGCACACAGCACAGCTTCCATTCGCTTGTACAAGCCATATTCTGGGCGTTACGCGCACCAGTGGACACTCAACAACGAGAAAAGCTGCGCGCTTTGGTGTTTGTGATTGTGCTGAAGTTGCTGCACGCAACGAACTCGTCCAGCGTCGCGCAGAGACTCGTGCTGGTGCTTTTACAAGAGCTCCACAACCTGCGCGTAACCGACTTGGCGTCTGCCGTGAGCGAGGTACTCCGAGGCGTGACTCATTCCCAGCGGTCGCAGCACCGAGGCGGTACGTTTGCTGGCTTTTTTGTCTTGTTGGCTACAGTCCCGGTCAATTTGGATTATGTGGCTAACGGCGAGAGATTGTTGCTTGTGTAACTTTCCCATATTTGTGTCAGACGCACTCGCTGTATTCTACACGATCGAGCTTCTCCCTCAACTTCTTCTGCGCGTGAGTTCTTCGATGATGCTCAGTTTTGAAGTCAGCCAATCGGATTCTTGCATGGACGACCTATCGGGACCTGCGTATCGCCAGCACGTCGTAGCCAAACTCGCGGGACTCGCGTGGCCTCGCCGGTTCTTTCTCCAAGTGCTCAAAAGCTTTCGTGATTTCACGCTCTCACAAGATGAAGAGCGACTTTTTTGTATCAAAATCTACCGCGAGGCCAGAAAAGAACTGAGTACCGCGTGTGACCAAGCCCGTGCTCTTGAGATCTTCCCGGCCGTCTGCCTCAACGTGCTGCAACTTGTCGGGCGCACAGAAAACACACTCTGCAGACGGCTATTGACTCGGCTGCTGATCAACAAGTGCCAGCAGCTCACGACCGTGGCACCCGAGCGTACCGGTGGCGGTATATCGAGTATGAACGCTGGAACGGCAGATCTCACCGAGCGAGAGCTTCGCGCGCTCCAATCCACGGTGCTGTTCCACGTCGAAGTGGCGATGCGCCAATGGGAGCGGCTGGGCAAGGCCATGATGGTCGAGTACGAGCAGCGTTCACCGACCAAGCTCTCGTCGTTTGACATCGCACTGCTTCTTCTTGTCGCCAGCCAAAAAAAGTACGAACAAGTCGCGATGCAGCATTTGCTTCGGTACGTCGTGGATACGTACAAGTCCCAGCGGATCCGCTCTGGCGATGGTGGACAAGAAGTGATAAGTCGAAAGGCGCTCCTTTCGGTCGTTCAGCACGCTCACGATGGCAGTTGGACATCGGTCGTCCACCAAATGATCGAGCTCAGCTTCCGCTTGGTCGAGTACAAAGGCTTAAAGGGCGACACGAGCGACAACACGATGGCCAGTAGCGCCGCCCCCGAGTGGGTGGATTTCGGTGTGCGCCTTCTTCTCGCGTGCTTCATGAACCACGCATCCTCACGAGAAAAAGTGCTCGACCGGATTGTGAATATGGTCATCGTTCAAAACGCCGACTGCGCCACGTATATCCACATCATCTCGCGGATCGTGAAGCGCCACTTCGCAGACCTCACCGGCCGCTTGGAACTGCGAATCCGCGAATGTCTCGAGTACGTCACGCATATGCATCCCGACCACGCCAACAACTTGCTGCTCGCACTGAGTCCACTGCTCAAGAGCCAACACAACCTCAAGAGCTTTGTCATCTTGATGCTGCGCAAGGCCATGTTCCGCAAAGACGAACACTCGCGCATCATCGCCATCCAAGGATTTGCGCTGCTACTGTGTCTCTCGGCACGGATCTTCAGTCGAAACCGCACGCTCAGCCAGCTGTATTCGCAAAACGTGACCATGCTGTCACAAGGCGGCCACGGGGGGTCTTCATCGATGCACCACCTCTCCTCGGCCTTGGATGTTGACCTGGCCTCGCAAGAACAAGCCCACGCGCTGGTCGCAGAAGACTTGTATCGCCAATTTTGTGGCATTTTCCGCCGTGCTCTCCACTTGCAAACGCGCGTTCGTCTCGTGTTGTACGCCGAGTTGATCAAGGTGTTTACTGAATGTCCAGCGCTGCGCCAGCCCATCCTCGCGCTGCTCTTCGATCATTATATTAAATACTATGATTTCAATGAGAGTGTGCAGCCACCGCTCAAGATTGACTTGAGCTTGGCACGCAAGCGCGGCGTGTACGAAGAGCCACTGCCGTATTTACTGCATACGATGCTCCACTGTTTCGAAGAGATCAAGAAAGACGAGAGCGAGCACGGGGACGAGGAAGATACCATGATGGACGATATCCCAGCGACCCAAGCAGGAGGAGCCACGCAAGTGACTGATTCCATGGACCAAAACGTATCGATTCTCTTTGAACGCATGAAGCGGTGCGAGTTGAGTGATTTTGAGTTTGACAAGAACTCGTCCTTTTCCGAGGACTCGGAGCTTGGCGAGACAAACCGCCGGTTGGGACACTCGGTGATGGGCATCGTCCAAGTGGCGATGAACTGGTCATTGTCAAGAAGGCAACGTGTGACTGAGAGCGGCGACGAAACCGAGAGAGACAACCTGATTCAGCCAATTGTGTGGGAGACTTTGCTGCACTATGCACAGATCCACACATGGATCGAGCGCCGTCTCGCCAGCGGCGACGGTACCGCGTCCAAACCATTGAAAAAGAAGCGGAAACTTGAAAAAGGAACGACAGCCAAGCAAGATCTGACCAAGTTGGCAGGGCCAGTAGCCACGGATACGATCGCCGACATCCATGACGCGGATGGGTGGTTTGAGAATCATGCTTCGTTAAACTGGGCGACCCTCGTAGCGCCAGCCTCACTGCTCCAGATCCTTGAATTTGCCGCAACAAAAATGCGACCAAGCGATGGCGGACGACCGTCGCTGTCCGTGGATGAAGAGGACTTTGTGGTTTTGATCGCTGACAAGAGTATCAAGACACTGGATCTCATGCACAAGAAGCGAACGCAAGATGGTGGTGGCAGCAAGTACAATGATGTGAGGCAACAATACCAGAAACAAAGACGATCCCATGATGGCTCGGCAGCGTACACCGACCAGCTTGACCAAACGCGGTTCACGCGTCGGCTTTGTGATGTCTTGCTGGTGGTGCTTCACAGCTACTGTTGCAACGAAGAGGTCTCGTTAGCGATGCCCACAGGCACCGGCAGTCGAAAGACGCGGAACTCGGCTTCTGCAGCGGATACGCAGGCAGTGGGACGGATGCGCCGACTGGTCGAGTTGGCCGTGGATGGGGTTGTCGGCATCGTTGGGATGTGGTCGCGGCAGCCATTTGACGAGTTTGAAGAACAAATGGTTCGTGCGTTCTGGGTCAACCGGTCCCGTGGTGACCACCAGGACGACCACGAGAGTCCAGACTACGATCTCGGTGGCGACGTGAATGAAGGCCTGTCACTGGTGTTGCCGCCGCTTCAAAAGCTCATCGATGATCTGATTGCCCACGAAATGGCGGACAAAGCCAACAGTCTCGTGGACGTTGTGCAAATCGTGGTCAATCGAATGTCTCAGGCGTCACCATCATCATCATCATCATCAGCAGCAGCAGCATCAGCATCAGCATCTCCCGAGATCCCGTCCGCCCTCAAGCAAAACGCCGCGTGGGTGAAAGAAATCGTGGTGTCTCGTCCTGGCCACGTCTCCCCGCGGCTTCTTGAGAAGCTCGTGGCGCTGCTGCTTCGTCCTCACTCACGCAGCCCATTGCAGTGCGTGATGGCGCAGCAACTCGCGCAAGGATTGCGCTGCTTCTGTACCAATGCAAACGACGACGAGGACGACGCGCAAGAACCAGTGGCCACACCCGCGGGCACGCCGCCTCCGATCAAGTTCCGACGGTTGAACGACAAGCAAGTGATCACGGTCGCGAGTACGATCCTTGCCAAAATCGACGACGCGTTTGCCGAAACCGAGCTCCAGATCAAGGCGTACGACAGCGACCAACGGCGCCACGCGCTCAAATTCAAAGAAGACGACTTGAGGGCGCTCCAGCAACTGGAAGAACAAACGGGTTCGCAAGTGTTTGGCGAGGAAGGCGTCAACAGCCGTGGCGTCAGCAGCAGCTTCGCCGTGTACAAGCGGCTATGCACGCAGCTGCATGAACTCACCGGTGTCTTGCGGCCTTTTGTGCCCATGGACCTCAACAATACGACCGTGACGACTCGCATCTTGCGGTTGGTCGGTCGGCTGTACAAGCTGCTGGTGCTTTTAGTCAAGGACAAGTTGCGACGCAAAGATATGTCGTTGCCTCGCTTTGTGCGTAACTTGCTGGACCGCACGGCCAAGGAGTTGTCGCCTGTGGTGCTGGAATTCATTTCGTGTCTCCACGGCAAGAGCCACAAGCAGCGAGGCACGAAATCCAAGAGCAAGTCGGCCGAGTCCAAGTTCATTCCGGATGTGATTTACCAACTGGAACAGTACGATTTGGTGCTGATCAAGCTATCCAAAATGTGCAAAGGCCACGATTTCAGTACGTGGTGCAAGCTGCGACCATCGCACGATTTCCGTTTGAATCCAGCGCAGGTCAAGAAAAGCTTTGATGACGCTGGGATCAAGAAAAAAGATGAGGAAGAGGAACAAGAGGCGGTGGGGAGTGACCAAGAGGATGATGATGATGAGGAGGAGGCAGAGAACGGCGCGCAGCTCACATCGGAGGAGACCGTCACGGACGTGCTGTCGGGTGCGACTGGCGAGGAAGAGGACGAGGAGGACGAACATGATGATGAAGAACAAGACGGACATGAGGAGGAGGAGGGTGACGAGACAGTCAGTGATGGCGACGACAACGACACGCAGAGCCCCGATGACGATGAAACAGCGTCCGAAGCACCTCGAAGAGGCAAGAAACGGCGTAAACGACGCTGAAGAAGAAGAAGCAGAAGAAAGAGGAGAAGAGCCAAAAGGGATAGAGGAGGTCGTCGAGGACAGCGAGGAACCTTCGTATTGAATTACGGTACTACAAACGTTATTTTAACCACACTACTGCTACACGTACAAAAATGGTACTGCGTTGTTCATTTCCTCTATGTACTGATCTATGAAACCACAAGCGTCTGCGACTGGGTCGCCGCCGCGGTTCGTGTGATTTCGCTCTGCCAGTACGCCAAGTTTTGGTCCAGTTGGGTGACGCAGTGGCTCAGCTGGGTGCGCGGCAGCTGGCAAAACAAAGTGAAAAGTGGCCGCACGATGCCCAGGATAAAGCCAGCTTGCATTTTCTCCATCGGGATCGGGTTCTCTCGGTCGCAGCCGATGCTCAATTGGAGCTCGAGCTCGCGTTCTCGGTCCCCTTGCTGGAAAAACTCGAGTCGTATCCGCTCGGCCCACCGGCGACACTGGTCCTGGGATTTGGCTGGGTTGGAGACGTCGGCGGCATGGAGCGCGATTTGCAGGACGAGCCGTTCGTCGTCTGGTTGAGCGGATAGCGTCCACGTCGAGGCTTCGTTGGCTCTGTTTTTGGTTTGGTTGTGATTGTTAGTATGATGTGGCCACAGTCTCAGGTACTGAGGTCCCAGTCGTGAGTGACGTACCGGCACAGCAGATCTTCAAACTTGCCCAGGTACACGGCGTGAACGCTGTTGTCCGTCGCGAGCACCATGTCGACGATGAGCGTGCGCACTTCCATTTGCTCCATGCGCGAGAGCCCGTGGAGGATATCGCACGTTGGCGACTTCATGACTTGGAACGCGAGCGCGCAGTGCATATGCTCCAGTGGCGACCGGTACACGTACTGCACGGCGAGCTCGTCGTTGGTCGAGATGTGGAAGTTGTTGGTGCAGCTCGTGTGGCCCACGTCGTGGACGATCGCCGCGATCAAAGCCGCGCAATTGCTGCGATTGCTGATGGTCTCGCCCACTTGGCCGACAGATAGAAAATGGTGGAGCGTCTGTGCGACGTCGGCCGCGTGGTCAGCTGAAGAAAAAAGAAACAAAGCCTTGCGTTAGTGGGTGCAGCTCGTGTGTCTAAGAGCGATACGGATAGACCACGCACCGTTGTGGTAAGGATGCGCATGGTATTTCATCTGGATCCTTTTGTATCACAAGACGCACAACGACATCAACATGTTAGAAGGCGTTTCGTCTCATCATCAACCACCCACTTACGTACTGTTTGAGAAAATCCAGTTGTCTGGCTTTGCTTGTTCGAAAATGGGTGCCCAGCTCGTACTTGTCCAGCAGCTCATTGCCAACCAGCAAGAGCGTTTGTCCCGGCACGGCGTCGCAGAGCGCAAAGAGATCAAACTGCCAGCTCGAGACGGTTGCCAGAAGTTGCTTCACAGTGCGTACGACGGTCGTGCTCTGGATATCAGGACACGCCTCCAGTGTGTCGTCGCGGGTCTTTTGCGCGGCCGCGAGTACAAGCGACTGGTTCCAATGGGACTTGACTGCTGCCGCTGGTGCACCTAGCAGCGTCGGCGACACGGGCGCCGCCAGGTCAGCCGGGTACATGGCCTTGACGCATCGTTTCATGAGACTCGTGCGGCGGATGGCCGAGCGAAAGACCTTGGCACAGTCCGTCTATCATACGTGACCACAAGGACAACACCGTCAATAAACAAACAATCACCTGATGCCCACAGTTCGCTCGCCATACCTCTTGGATAAAATTCTGGATGATAAAATTCTGCACTTTCTCATCAAACACATTTGCATGCGAGACGAAGAGCTGCTCCATTTGGTTTTCCACCTGGATACAAACACCCCCAAAAAAAGAAGTTAGTTTCTCTGTCTCCCCCCTTTGTTCTTTCCTGGGCACCACGCTGACTCAGCACTTCTGCAACCGTTACCTCACGAGAACTTGGCCCTGCCGTCGCCGCCGTCGTGGCGGCTGCAGTTGGCTGTAAAGCCTTGACGAATCCGTCGAGAATTAGGCTCAAGGTGGTCTTGGGCAGAGCCACACTGCCTTCTCCCGACTCGTCCTGGTCAGCCGCTTCCTGTGCTTGCAGCAACAGCGCGAGTGCCAACACGATGGCCTCCGTTCGCTGAGCCTCCAGGTCGTCGTGGTCGTGGTCGTGGTCGTCATGGTCATGGCAGTCGTGGTCATCCACCGCCAGTGAAGAGACGGACCCTCCACTTTCGTCACTGCTCGAGTCGTTTTCATCATCAACAAACTCGGCGACTGCCTGGATATCCAGCAAACTGGAGTCGACCGACTTCCTGGCGGTGGCAAACTGCTTGGTGGTGGTGGTGGTGGAGAAGCAACCACCGACTGACGGTGCTGCTGCTACCAACAAGGCTGGACACGAATTGAGCCGTCCGTGGTGGCGGTGGCCATGGTGGGCCAACCCACCAAGCAGATCACGAGCCTTTTGGACGTGGTGTTCGTGGGCCACATGGCTGAGGCTGCGATGATGGGACTGGTGCTGCTGTTGTTGTCGATGACGGCGGCTGCCGGCCGACGAAGGCGTCGCCAACACGCTCCTTGTCGGTCTCACTTGAGTACCACCAGTCGCATTCGCAGACGTGTCGGTCGCCATGGATGAGGCCCGGTAGCGCGAGAACCAGAGGCCAGGAACCGAAAGAAAAGTATTTGGAATCGAGCGAGTGAGTTGGATGGCAGTACTGGAGTCGCAGTAGTAGTGTAGAAGAAGTAGCAGTTGAAGTAGCAGTAGTAAGTAGGATCTTAGCACTTGTTGTGCTTGGTACTCGCAAGTGCATCGCTCAGGTCATGATGGTGCCAAAGGCCAGACGACCTGGTGTCGCCTTCATGGTCTCCATAATCAGTCAGTCAGTCTGTCGCAGTCAGTTTTCGACGACGCGACCATAACTCAGGCCCAGTCCCAACCTGAGGTCAACTTTTGCATGGGTGAGGATGAGCAAGAGGACGACGTGAAAGGCAAACCTCTCTTCGCCTCTGATCACCACTCTGAATCAGAGTCGCCAATCAGTCTATTTCCAGTGCGTGATCAGGTTTAGCACATTCGCACCACATTCGGACAACATCCTCCACGAAGTGGCGCAGGATCCCCAACACACACAACATAAGAGGGACACACTCGACGCTTGTGTTGATGAACAATCTTTGCGAACGTCAGCGAGGTCGATGCGGCCGCAATGTCTTTAGCAGATCCGCGATTGGCTACCACAACGCTCGAGGGGGTCTGTCATTGCACGACCGTCTGGCTTCCTTCTTCATCTGCCGACGATTGCATGGTATAATAGCAGCCCCATGGCAAGAGCAATTGCTGGAATCCCGATCAATCCACTGCCACACGCTTGTTATTACAGTATGCTTTGCTCCAAAGAATAAGCGCGGGCCAAAGTTATAGGAAATTGAAGCACATCCAAAATGATTTTCTGTAAACCCTTATGATTTGATCGCAGATGATTCTTCAACAAATCGAATATCACAGGGTTATACAAAGTGTCCGACTCTGTATTTTGGATCGCGACACTCGTTTTGGGTACACTGCTCGTTGCCTTTCCGTTTGCAGGGAGGGCAACTTGACTCACACAACAAAGAAACAACCAACAGGACGACTTCGGAAAAGTAACAACCGGCAAGATGCACCGACACATGCATGAAGAGCAAGGCGACGATGATCGCGGCTTCTTCGATGCCATGGAGAACCCCCATGAGCCTGTGACGGGAGACGCGACGGCGACTGGTGCGCTGGACGACGTCGTGGTCGATGCCAAGATCGCCGCCATGGCGCCTGTCGTACGCCATGTTGCCGACGCCAACGTGTATCTGGAGGTCGGCTTCTTCATGGTGTTTCTCGCGTGCCACTTGCTGCCGGCTCCGTATGGCAGCTTCGTGATTCGGTGGGGGCTTGTGTTCACCTTGGCGTTTGGTCTTGGCGTTTTGGATCCCGCGTATCCGATCGCCATTGCTTGTGTCCACGTGCCAGCGGCTGCGCGCAAGTGCGCAAATGCTGTGACCGTGGCTGGTGGCTTCGTGCTGTCGCCATTCGCGGCGATGATCGATGCCTATCGCGCCATGTAACCTCACGAAACGGTACGAGCCCAGCTCCCGTCTCCCCCATTGGATGGACGTACTTTCCCTACTTTCTGTATCTCTCACTCTGTGGCTGTCTGTGTAGCTTTCCGCCTCCGCCAGGGAGGTCTTTCGTCTCGTTTACATTGAGTTATGATGCGGTTCAATTCCCAAAGCCACGGATCTGCATGTTGCTTCAAATTGATTTCGACCCACACGGCTCCAACCACGGCGTTCAGTCGATACTGCAGTAAGTACAGGACAGGACAGTCGTATTTATTAAATTATCCTTATTATTCGCACAACTTGATCCGTCCTCCTTGTGTGCTTCTCATTCTCATGGCTGTCCTGCATCTCTGAGGATGATCAAGAGGACGCCGAATTGAAGGTAGACCCTCTGTGCACCTCTGTATCACTCCCATCAGTTGGTACGACTGACCAGTCGACCACAGTTGTAGGAAGCACCTAAGGAAGAAAACAAAAAAGAGACGCAAGGGAGGAAGCAGTAAATGGCGATCCTTTTATTTCGAATAATGCAGCGGCCGTCGGTCGCGACAATGATTGCGGATGCAAAAAGCAAAAAACTGATTTCCGCACACACGCCTCCAAGTCGCACAAACGGAAGCTAACACGTTGATGATGGAACCAACTAGTTTGTTGTAGTTTTGGCTCCACATTCCTCCCCATCAAAACGCGCGCTTAGACACCGCCCGCCTGCTTGGCACGCAGAGCAGCGTAGTACGACTTCATCTCCTCACGCTTGTGGAGCGCGCGACGGTGTGTGCCGAGCTGTTGGAAGACAAAAAGGCAACAAGTCAGTTTCTCTGGACCATCAATATGATAGATGGACGGCCAGGTAACCGGCAACGTACGCGCTTCTTGGAGAACTTGTAGATACGCTTCTCCGCCGACGAGCCACCCGACTTGATCATATCAAGGATGCGCTTCTCGTATGGCATCAAGCCAACGACTTCGCGCACGATCGAGCGGACAAGCTTGGTCTTCTTTCCAAGACGCTGTTATAAGAAAAACAAGAAAATGAGCATTCGTGTTTTCTGTCGGGGTCGGTTGGTTTCTCCGCGCTGTGGATATGATGGGACATGGATGGCACGTGTGAGTGAGTGTGTGGTGGTAGAAAATAGCGCTTTGTTGAGAGACGATGTGGCAGACGACTCGTTTTCGCACTCGGTATAAATGGGGCCATCGCGCCCCCCATGTCGAAGCAGGATTCATTCCGGACCAGTGCTGTTATTGAGCTGAACTGAGCTGTTTCTGTTCATTCGCGCGCATTCTGCTGCTGATGGCGACCACGCAATGATGATGTTTTTGTTGCACTGGGGGACGCTCTGATATGCTCGCATTGCGTTGCTCGGCAAGTTTGCGCCGGTCCATTTTAACGCGCTCGCTCGATCTGCATTTTCCAATTCCTCACGCCCGCCACCACCACCACGCGCCGATCCATGTCCACCACTTCCACTTGTTTTCGCGGAGAGCTCCATGGGAAAACATCGCTGGTTTACTTACACCCTTGCGGGCCGCTGGACGAGGAGCGACATCCTTCTTGGTCACAGGGTAACCCTTGTTCAAACCCACGGCAATTCCAGTGGACGACATAGCTGCTTCAGGAGAAATACGCTCAAAGAATCGAACTGCTTTGAACGGCGCTCTTCCTACTGTTTCTTCACGTCACTCGGCGCACCAATCATTCACTGGACGGACAGACTCTCGGTCCCCAAAAGCCTCCTCCACGGTTCAATTTCGGTAGTGAACCGGATAGGGATGGGGGAAGGGTTGCTACAGAACCCACGGTTCGGTTTTCAGACCACCAGCACAGATGGTCCCATATTACCGGTAATGTGGGACCGACGTAATGTAGGTCTGGGACGCTGATGTCATTGCTTATCCCCCACTATAGTGACTCTATGAGTGAGAGCAGCAATCACAGTTTGACAATCTGGGAACCCATTTGACCGACCCGGTATCGTGTTTGGGCCAGCAGCAATGACATCATGAGCTGCTTTCGACTGACGTTGTGGGAACAACCGCAACGGTTGCGGGGCGGAACACAGTGCTGTCATCAAGGGACTCGGACACAGCCCACCACCGCCAGCCAGCCAATCCTGCCTGCCACACCACCGTCGCCGGTCGACAGCGAGCGAGCGAGAGAGACGCACCAAGCGACCCGGGTCTCTCGCTCCTCTTCAACAAAAACCACCCTGTGTGTTTTCTCGATGGGTTTCCCACCTTCGACCTGTTGTGGTGGTCTTTGGCGACTTGCAGCGGCAGCCCCACTTTGGCATTTCTTCGCTTGGCGAGTAGTCGATTTTCCATCCGTCGACCGCATAGTGCACTGTACAGCAGATCAACCATGGCGATCATGAACCCGGACCAGGACAGCAAGGCCGCGGCCACACAGGGCGAACACAAGCAGCGCTTGTTGGCGCAAAGCGGCTACACGCATGTGGAAGGCGCGCCGCAGCCGCTGCCGCTGGATATGCCCCACTTTTCCATCAAGGACTTGCGCGCGGCCATCCCGGCGCACTGCTTTGAGCGCTCGATGGTGTTGTCCTTCTACCACCTTTTCAAGAACGCAGTCATCTGCGCTGCCCTCTTTGTCGCGGCCAGTTACATCGACCGCGCGCCCGGATACGCGCCGTTTGTGCTGTGGCCGCTCTACTGGTTTTTCCAAGGCAGCTACCTCACGGGCATCTGGGTCATCGCCCACGAGTGCGGCCACCAGGCGTTCAGCGCCTCGGAGACGGTCAACAACTCGGTCGGCCTCGTGCTCCACTCGGCGCTCTTGGTGCCGTACCACAGCTGGCGCATCACCCACCGCCGCCACCACTCCAACACGGGCAGCTGCGAGAACGACGAAGTGTTTGTGCCGCTCTCGCGATCCGTGTACGCGGCCTCGTGGGTCGAAAACATGGAAGACTCGCCACTGTACAACGCCTACAAGATTTTCCTCATGCTCGCCGTCGGGTGGATGCCAGGGTACTTGTTCTTCAACGCCACGGGCCCAACCAAGTACGCCGACAAGCCAAAGAGCCACTTCAACCCGTGGGCCGTCATGTTCAACGACCGCGAGCGGTGGATGGTCGCACTGAGCGATCTGTTTTTCGGTGGCGCGCTGGCCGCGGCGATCTGGGCCGTGTACACGTTCACCTTTGCTGCGTTCTTCAAGTTTTACTTGGTGCCGTACTTTATCGTGAACGCGTACTTGGTGCTGATCACGTACTTGCAGCACACCGATACCTTTGTTCCGCATTTCCGTGAAGGCGAGTGGAACTGGCTTCGTGGTGCGTTGTGCACTGTGGACCGCTCTTTTGGCAAGTACCTCGATGGCGTGCTCCACCATATCGTGGACACCCACGTGTGCCACCATATCTTTTCCAAGATGCCCTTTTACCACGCAGAGGAAGCGACTGAAGCACTCAAGCCGCTACTGGGCCGCTTCTACTTGAAAGACGAGACGTCCATCCCCATGGCGCTGTGGCGGTCGTACAACTGCTGCAAGTACGTCGAAGATGACGGCAAGATCGTGTTCTACAAGAAGCAGTTGTAAAATAATTCCTGTAACGTGTATTGCAATATAGGAAAACAATAAAAAAAAAAAATGAAGCCTTCTTTCAAGTTAGATTTTCATTTTCAAATTGCCCACACTTAAGACATCCCCGGTCTTGCATTATTGGTACACTACTGGATCTATCGGACAGCCATGGGGAGTGCCCGTGACGACCGCTTTGTCGTGGTCGCGCTGGACTGTTTAATGTAAGTGTATCATCACGAGCGATTGGGTCGCACAACAAAAGTGTTGTTAGGATCCATAGAAGTCGTTCTCATTTTGATGGGTGGGGCACTACAGTCGCACCTTTGTTCGCCTGTGGTGCTTGCTCGATTGTGGCGATACCAGTGGCGACTGGTTCATTTGCTGAATGGCTTTTAAATGGGTGCGCAGTTCGTCGGTCTCCATCTCCATCTCTATCTCGTGGCTTTGCCGCTCGTTGGAGAACCCTCTATTTATCACTCTCAGCGTCTTGTACTCAAAGATCTTGGTTCGTCGTCGCGTGGCGCGTCTACACGTCGTCTGCAGCCACCACAGCACACACGAGCCCATGGCGACTGCCGCTACAAGCAGCCACCAGTGGTAGCCACCACCACCCAGAGGACGACTGGTCGTACTGGGTGCCAACAGCAGCAGCCACTCACTCGCAGACGACGGCAAGACGACAGTCGTCATCGTCATCTCACTGGACGTGGACTCAAGCGCCACGTGGAGTGTTCCAGAGGTTGCGTAGGCGGCGGGTACGTGGACCACGAGACTTGCCGTTGTTTGGCCCACAGCAAAATGCACTTTCCCTGATGCCGCGACCACCGAAGACGATGGCGATGAAAAGCTGGCTCGGTAGATCACTGCAGCTGTCGTACCAAGACACAGCTGGGCTGGGTCGCGTTGGAGAAGGATTTGGACCTTCAACGCTCGCTCCGTTCCTCTCTCTCTTGTCACAATGGCGCGCTCAGGAGTGTCCAGTGTAATTGCATCCACGCACACAGGAATCACCAACCCTCGGGTCATTTCCAGACGGCGAATGTACGCGTGTGGGCTCGCGCGGCCGCGGTTTGTCTTGTCGCTACTTCCGTGGCCCAGCACAAACACATCCTTTGAAGCCACCGACATCACTGCTATCGCGGTCGCGTGGTCTTCTCCATCGAGCCCGAGGTCGGTCGTCCACTGGACGACACCGTCCGGAGCCACTCGAAGCACCACGAGCTGCTCCATCGACTCTGCGTTTGGGAAGAACCCAGCATTGGCCGTGCCAAGCACTACGAGATCGTCGTCGTCGCTGTCATCCTTCGCTCCTCGGCCACCCACAGACAGTACACGCTCAGCTGTGGTTGAAGCCGCATGGACAAGCTGACGAACCCATTGCACGTTGCCTGTCGCTTGTGTCAGCCGTGCAATAAACAACTGGTGCGAACACGGCCGCGTGGTCGCCTTCCCACAGATCACACGGTACTGCTGTGCCTGCGACGGGAACGTGGAGATGAAACTAGACGTCGTGCCTACGATGGACAGCTCTTGACTGTGAGTGTGAAGAGCCACTCCACATCGACCGCGTGGATAATAGCGAGGCGATGACAGCTGACACAGGTCCACGGCAGCACGCGAGCCGAGCTGGGTCGTCCACAAAGCGGCGCCAGAGAGCGTGTCCAGTCGACGAACAAACACATCGCCAGGGTGGGTTTGTTTGTCGGTCATTTCGTCACCATCAGCAGCATCAACCTCCGCAGCCCCACGTACTTCACCAAAGGTCTCCCCCACGACTACAAGGACTTTATCGGAAGGATCCACCGCAAGATCAAAGACGCGAGTGCCACCGTCACCACCACCACCACCGAGACTTGAAACGCTGTGGGTCCATACTGTGGAGCCATCTACAGCGGAGAGCTTCACGACGAACCCATCGTCACTCGCGGCTGGACCGTCCGCGCAATTCAATGGACTTTCTTTGCCAGTCACAAGCGACCCTTGTGAGTACCCGGCTATGTACAACACGACGTTTTTGCCGTGGCGGCGATCTTGGCTGACGCGGATGCTGGTGGCCACATCGCGATGAGGAGTTCCAAGCGAACGACGCCATAGCAGAGCTCCTGACGGAGACAGACTCAAGACAAATACGTCCACGTCCACATCATCATCCGCAGTTGTCGTCATGGACAAGCCAGCGCTGCTGGTGGTGCCAGTGATGTAGATCCGCAGCGAGGCGTCCGTCGCGACCGCCGTGCCACACTGTCTACCACCAGCTCTACCTCGGCCATCTTGTTCATCTTCGGCGTCGCTTGCGGTCATCTGATGGCACCACATTTGCCCACCAAGTGCGTTGAATTTCGCGACAAAGAAGCTTCCGTCCGCTGGCGCACAGCTGCACACGACCAAGTTGCCTTCCATATCGACGACCATCGCACTGGGTGTTTCTCCAGCGAGCGTCGCTGGCCATGTGATCTCGCTTCGACCAGCAGACGCAAAGGATATCACGACAAAGACGACGATTTGTACAATAATCAGCAGACGACTGCATGTCCACAGCGCGTTCATCTCCTTCGCTGGGGTCTTCTTGAGAGCTTGATCGGATGCCCGAGGCGCCAAATCAACTGTCGCCTGGCTGCTGCTAGCTGGCGCCTCAGCTGATTTTATGTGCGTGTGTGTGTGTCCTTGGGCAGATGACAGCTCAACAAAATATTGTAAGATCGCTTACTCGTAACGTAGTAGTCGCCACACTCTCCACCCTCCACTACGCAGTACCGCAGCAACCAGCCCCGGGCATTCCACACGGCGGCTCATTCGTGCGTTTGGTTGTTCTGGGCGGCTCACTTGGGCATCCTGCCTTTTGTGTGTGTTTATTTCCGTCGACTGGGTCTTTCTTGACTTTCAAAGAATGATACTAATTACACGACTGCAGTACTCCGATCCATTTCCAATGCAAAAAAAGTCGTCTCTATTTAAAAAAAGGTGAAGAACGCAAAAACGAACGAAAGGTATTTAGGAAGCTGAATCTAACGTTAATCAAACCAACGGTCTTTGCCACCGTCAGCCATGGCAAACGTGCTATCACTCGAGTCGCCCTTGCGCGCACCACCATTTTCTTCCTTGTCGCCAAAGATTTCTTTCTTGTAGTTGCGCACCAGCGCGTCAAACGAGCTCTCGACCTCGCGCTCCTTCTGGGTCTTGCGCTGCTTACGGGACAGTGGCTTGGCGCCGCCGCTTTCACGCGCGCTTCCCGACGGCAAACGCAGTCCCAACTCATCAACGTCACCACCACCGGCACCGGCACTGTGGTCGCTGGCATCGCGCTTGCGCTTCTTCTGGTCCGCGGCCTTCGCGGTCACTGGCGTCTTGGCCATCGTGGTCTTGGCCACCACCACTGGCTTGGTCTTGGTCTTGGTCTTGGCGTCTTTGGTCTCGGCACCTTCCTCCGCGTCCGCCTCACCACCGCCATTCTTTTTCTTCTCTCGCTGGCGCTGGCCACGACTGGCTTTCTTCGCCTTGGCACTTCCCTCATCATCTCCTTGCGCTTCTTTCAAAAGCTTTTCTTCGTCTCGTTTTTTACTGGCATCGGCGCTTTTTTTCTCACGTAATTTCAGTTTACCATGGTTTTCTAATGCAAATTCCACAATCAATCGTGATTTTTCATTTTCGCCCAGTGGTTTGCCGTTGCCTTTTTTCGTTTTCGCGCCGGCGGCCGACGACGAATACAATGGGTTGTTGTTCAGCACGCGCAACGCGGCGAGCGCATGGGCGTGTTCCACAAACTCCACAAACCCGTAGCCTCGTGAACGTGGCTCTTTGCCTTCTTTTGCGCTGTCCATATCCCGCACAATCTTGGCCATCTTGACTTTGACTGGCAATTTATCCAGTGGCGTGTTTGCTGGTGGAAGGAAATCCACTTTGAGTTCTTTTAGGCTCACTTTGCTTTGTTTCATGCCTAAAACCGCAGCGTCTTTAAACAACGTCTTGAGCTCTTTATCATCGATAAACGTGCCGATATTACGCACAGATAACCGGGTCGGCGAGACAAAATACAATGGGTTTTTGAGTTTTTCTTTTTTTTCTCGAATCGCACGACGTCGTTTTTCAATATCCATTTTTGGAAGTTCCAAATCTTCATCCGAGACCTTGTTGACGTTGATCGTGCCTTCGTAGGCCAAGTACATGTTGCGCTTGTCTTTCTTTTTACGGTCGGCGCTGTTGGCCTCGGCCAGCCGCGTGGCGTCGTCTTTTGCCACCGTGCGTGATACGATGAGCATGCGGCCGTCCAGCATCAGCGCGTCTCCGTCCGCGAGCGCTGAGAGCGTAAACAAATTGGTTTCGGTGTCTTTTTTGTTCTTCTTCTTGTACTTGCTGTGCTTGTTGTCTTGCTGCTGCTGGTCCGTGCCTGCTTGGCCTCGGGAGAGCACCGTCTCGGCTGCGTCCAGCGCTTTGAACCGCACAAAGCCGACGCCTTTGGACAGTCCGGAGCCTTTGTCCATGACCACGCGAGCGTATTCCACGGGCCCAAAGGTGCTGAAGAACTCTTTCATGGATTCTTCGGTCGTTTGGAACGACAAGTTGCGGATAAACACGGTGCGCTGGTTTTGCTCGTCGGTATCTTCTTTGTACGATCGTGGAGCATTCTCTTCTTCCACCTCTTCATCTTCTTCAACCTCAGCGTCCTCCTCCTCGTCATCCTCTTCATCCTCCTCTTCATCATCGTCACCTTCTTCCATCTCGGCGGTGCCATGGTCCTCTCCATCGTCGTCGTCCTCGTTCTCCCCATCATTTTCGTCCTCACTGGCAGGCTCCTCCTTGTTCCCTTCCTCCTCCTCCTTCCCAGTCTCCTTTTCCTTTTGCTGCTCCAAGTACTTGGCCTTGGTCAGCGCACTATCCACAATCATCTCACGGCCTTTGAGCTTGAACCCATTGAGCTTGGTGATCGCCGCACGCGCTTCGTCCACATCTCGAAACTGAACAAACGCAAACCCGCGGCTTTTGCCTTCTTGAGCTTCATCACCTTTTTCCACCGCCAAGCGGACGACTTTTGCTTCCGACACTTCGCCACATGCGCCAAACAACTTGGTTAAATCCGCGTCGGTCGCTTGGAAAGACAAGTTGCGGATGATCAACCGCGCGCCTTCATTGGCCAGCGCACTGTCTCCGTCTTTGGCTGCTTGGGTCATGCGCACGGCCTTGAGCGTCTTGCCCTTAAAGATATGCGCATCTAGCTTGGCCACGGCGACGTCCACGTCCGTGAGTTTTGTGAATTCTACGATTGCAAATTTTTTGCTTGTTTTGGTCTCTTCTTTCATTTCAACTTTTGTGACCGCTGCGATTTTTTTGACTTTTTTGAAAAGCGCTTTTTGGGTCACTTCTTGGCCAAGCCCATAGATTAAAATGGATTTTTCATTGGATGTGGCCGTGGCGTCTTTGCGCAATTCGACTTGCCGTAAAAACTCGCGATGCATGCGACGACGCGCGTTACGTTCGCTTTGCGTTGGGTTGGCAGACGTGAGCGTCGGCGGCTGTGGCTTCTTGAGCACAATGGGCTCTTCTTCTTCCATCACCACGTCCTGGTTGACAGGCTTCTTGTCCTTCTTCTTGTCTTTCTTCTTCTGCTCGACAAGTGGCTCCTCTTCTGCTTCTTCTGCTTCTTCCTGAGGCGTCTTGGTCTTCTTCTCCTTCTTGGCCGTTTTCTCTTTCTTCTGCTTCTTCTCGGCAACCTCAGCGACTTCTTCTTCCTCGGCTTCTTGCGCTTCTTCGACGTCCTCTTTCTTCTCTTTCTTGGCCTTCTTCTCCTTCTTTTCCTTCTTCTTCTTCTTTGTGACGTCTTCGTCATCATCGCCTTGTGCTTCTTCTTCTTCAGCCACAGCCTCTTTCTTCTCCTTCTTGGCTTTCTTTTCCTTCTTCTCTTTCTTCTTTTCTTTCTTCTCCGCCTCGACGTCCATGTCCGCAGCCACCGATTCTGGCTCGACAGCCGTGGGCTTTGGAGCCGCTGGTTTCGCAGCCGCGTCTTTGCGCTGTCCGCCTTTTTCCTTGGCCAGTTCCACGAGCATGCGACGGCCGCCAAACTCGGCCTGGTTGAGGTTTTCCAGCGCGTATTGCGCATCCGCCGCCATCGCACTACAATCACAATAGGTTGTCAGCATTTATCCATCCATCCATCACCTTTGGCTC
The DNA here is from genome assembly GCA_023336165.1 of Pythium monospermum. Lineage (NCBI taxonomy): Eukaryota > Oomycota > Peronosporomycetes > Pythiales > Pythiaceae > Pythium > Pythium monospermum. The sequence continues at coordinate 22,521 of JAADWJ010000105.1, forward strand.
ATGAACATGTGAACTAATACGTACAATCGAACGAACGCAAACCCGCGGGTCGTGGCTTCGGCTTTGCTTTTGCCTTTGTCTTTGATCACATCGACTTTTTTGACTGGGCCGATCTCGCCAAAGGCCTTCTCAAGCGCCTCCTGGGTCACGTCGAACGGCAAGTTCCGCACAAACAACGTCGAGCTCATGGTTGTTTGTGGATGAGGCTTCTATGTGTGTGTGTGTGTAGTAGTCGTAGCAATTGATGCGCGTATAGATCTCAATACGCTCGATAGCGCAGCAGCCGCCAAACGACACAGCTCCAAACGGAATGAGCTGCTTGCTCTTGGAGTGATTGAATAGCTACGCACCAACAATCCCAAGTTGACATTTTATTTTCAAGAACGCGACAACAACCCAAAAACCCACCAGCCATTGGTGGTCAACCTGCATAGCGATATGCGTTTACAGAGGTTTGGGTAAACGGCAGTTGTCTGGAATTCTACCAAAAATGGCGAACCAAAAGATGACGCATATCAACTTTCACATTCTGCATGCCTCTTGAGGATCGCCATCCACCACCAATGCCACGATGCATTGCAGACAGCTTTTTATTGGCATTACGTTTTCTCTAAATATTATGTACCAGTACACACATGTGGTGATCCTCTTGCGCTTTATTCGTTAGAGGCATGGCTGGACGATGCGACGCCCAAAATCGCAGCCATTTCCGTCGCATCGTACCCCTTCGCGTTCTTGTTTCGCAGCCGCTTGTGGTAAACGATGCGTCTCGACAGCGTCACTTTCTTCTCCTTCTTCACCTTCTTGCTTTTCTTCTCTTTCTTGGCCTTTTTCTCTTTCTTGGACTTCTTTTGTTTCTTCGCTGCATCCGATCCGGCCTCATCATCGCTCGAGTCGTCGCTGTTTGATTTGCTTCCATACGATTTGTTCAGCGTCTTCAGCACATCCGCGAAGCCCTGCGCAGTGTTCGACCAGCCTTGCACTTCTGCCTGCTTGAGGCTACATCCCACGCCAAGAGCCTCTGAACGGCGCTCGAGCTTGACGTGGGTCGCCTGACCTTGGAGGTCTTTGCCCACACCTTTGCCAGCCGACCAGCCCATTTTCACAAGCATTTTGTAGCCAAACTTGGACGTGTCCGCCGCCCACGCCATGTTCTGCATGCCGCCGAGCGACACCATGATCTTTCCATCGTCGTTGGCGGCTCCAGTCGTCGCGTCATGTGCTTCCACCGCCATTTTTGACCTGTTGCGTCTTGGAGAGATTGAGCTGCAAATGCTTCGTGCGTCTTCACTGTTTGCTGCAAACCAACCAAGAAAAACAAACACCAACAAAAAAACACAAGCGGTCTTCTAATAAAGTGATTTGCAGTACCATCCAACATAACGTGTTCTTAACCCGTTACAAGTTAGAAAGTTTGGTACTCAGTTACGAAACTACCAAGTTGCTTGGCGACATGGGTTCGGAATGGAGATGACGGGGACGCGAGCGCGCTGTGGAGCGCCTTGCCCACGTCGCTTGCGTACCGCGACGGCACAGCCGCGTCGACATCGTAGTCGCCGTCCGCATCGGAACTCACATCCAAGAACTTGAGTTCTCCAATGACTTCAGCGCCGTTCAACTCGCCAACCACCACGAGTGCGAATGCAAAATCGAAAATGTATCGCTTCTTGCCGCGCACCACCGCGATGGACGCGTCACCAGTGATGTCCTTGACCGCGGTGACGCGCACGAGACCGTCGTCGCTTCCACTCATAGGTGCACTGATATCGGCCAACAGGCTCTCCAGCTTGGTCTTGGCCCACGTGTTCATATCCTTTTCTTCAAAAGTGTTGCCCTGATTCCAGGCCGAGCCGCCTTCCACGCTTTTGATCTGTTGATAGCACCGAGACACAGACTGTCAGAATGGAAACAGGATATTAAGAACCATACAGTCACGGTAGACGCACCTGCACTTTGTTGACATCGTCGACTTTCTTGGGCGCGATATCACCGATCAATCGCTTGGCTTCCTCTGTGAGATCGTTGTTAAAGAACGTGGTCGTGCGGCCGTCCGCTGTCTTCTTGTAGCCGCGCACATGGCCGACGATATCTTCTTCATCGTCAATGACCACTTTGCTGGCAGTCGTCGTCGCCGCTGGCTTGGTATCTTCTTTCACAACGTCCACGCGCGTCACCTTCACTGGCGCTGCTGCTGGCTTTGCAGTTGCGTCCTCGACATGTTTGGACGCCAGCTCTTCCAACTGTTTGCCAAGCGTCACAAGCGATTTGTTCTCTGGCTCCAACGCCTTCGCAGTCTCCAACACATGAAGCGCCTCCTTGTACTTCTTCAACGCCTTGAGCGCCTGGGCCTTGCGGAAATAGCCCTTGGCGTAGTCCGGATCGAACGCGAGACACGCCTCGGCGTCCACCAGCGCCGCTGCGGCTTTGCCCATCGACGTGCGCGATGCCGACCGGTTTGCATAGAAAATGTGCTGGTTCTTCAGCGGGTTGCTGGTGTTCACCTCGATGGCTTTGGAGTAGAGCGCATCGGCCTCTTCGTACGCCTTTTGCGAGAAGGCAGCGTTGCCACGGCGCTTGAGCTCTTCGACCAGACGAATGACACCGTCGTTGTCGCTCGGAATGGCGTTGAGCACATCCGAGTGCCGTGTGAATGGAAGATCTTCGCCGCCAAACATGTTGTGAACCTCACTCACAGGCCAGGATATCTTTGCGTCAAATGCGCGGGTGCTCGTTGAAAATGAGCTGGTGACGGATTTGTCAGATCGATTGACATCAATTCCAGAACCTTCCATTCATTTCTTCAGTTTGAGGTCCACATCGGAAACAAGTTACAAAACAAGGTTGTATATATAATTTTAATTTTCAGGACGCTTTGTCGATGATAAATATCGTCATGGGGTCTTCTGCCGCGCAGAATGCGATTTTGCCATGCCCTGGAAGTTTGCCAGGCAACAAAAGCACTGAAGGAGTTGGAAGTGCAGCGAACTGTGCAAAAAGAGGCCTCGAATTCTGGAGCACGGGTTCAATGTGGCGGGTGAATTCATCAAACCCATGGCTCTGTCCGAGGGAAGTTACGAGCATATTGTTAGTGTCGTGCACGATTCAGCAATACATCAGCTGTAAGACACGCTCCGCTCATGCTGCCACGATCATATATCGTGGCAACTGAAGAACGCACCAAGAACGAGAGAGTGAAGGCTCCAACACCGATCAGCCCACCACCAGGTACGCGATTCACATGGCCGCGCCACGTCTTGGCACCTGATTCAATGCAAACAATACACAATCATGAGCACAAGAAAGCGCGTGAACTGTATATGAATGCCAGAGCGAACGCTCATATGGTGGGAAGACACCGCCGCCCACAAATTCAAAGCACCTACCAGCCCAACTCGTGTGGAAACTCCAGTCGCGAATGCAATAGAACGGCAGAGAGAACGATCGGTACGCAGTGCGAGTTTGTGGGTCCGAGACAAAGACCACGCGGTATTGAGAGACAAAGCATCGGCCTTCTTGCCCGTAAAAGCAGCCTCCTTCGCCAGGGTACCCACTGCAATCACAGCAAAATTAGTGTCTCCCTGTTTGCTGCATCCACGATTCTGATAGCTCGTCGCTTCAGCAAATGCGTACTTGCCACTCTCGACAGTGAGCTTTACGTGGTCGATGACGAAGAAGAAGTTCTCGTAAGGAGACACGAGATACGGTACGACACCCGCATGGAGCTGCACATTGATGCTCATTTTTTTGTGTTTTTGGTGTTGCCTTTTGGTTTGGAAGAATTCTGGTATCATTTCTGATTCGAGCGTCTGCTATCTGATACCGGGCTGACATCTGATACGGACTACTTCGCTTAAGTACGATTTCCCAGTTTGGCGGGAAGTTGATCATTTTGTTTTGGCGGGTGGGAAGCAAGAGCTTTTCAAAAGCGCGCCATCTGAAAACTCCATCAACGGCAGACACCACTGTGCACATTGTTTCCAGTCCGACAGCCACAGCCACCGGCCCACAGTTATTACACAGTCACAGAGAGAAGCACCATGCCATTGCTGTCGTACGAAGGCGTGGAAGTGGACATCCCAACGACGCTACAGGGCATCCAGTTCACGTTCACGAATGGCACGCTCACCATCCAATGCCGCAATTTCACAGGCGACATCGTGATGGCCAAACGTACGTGTGATGAGATGGAGTAGATGCGCACACTTGTATTGCCATACTAATAACCTGTGTGTGTGTGTGTGTGTATCGCAGCGGCGGTAGAGAAAGCCAACGCATCGATGGCGACGCCACTCTCGCTTGGCGAATTCCCATCGGCCTCCTCCTCTTCGTCCGACTCGACTGTCAATGATGACCAAGAGGAACTTATCATCCAGGCGACGCAGGCGTCCACGCGATCGTCATCTCTATCGACTGTTTCGTCTTTGTCTTCTTCCTCCAAGAAGCGCTCGATCCCATACGAACAGGATGATCCGGATATGGACTCGGACGACTCGGACGAAAGCGATTTGCTGCGCAAGCGCTTGCGTCCGAATTTCCTGAGCGACGTGGAGCAAACCATGTTGCTCGCGCAGCTCGAGACCTCTCAGCAGCTGTCGCAACGCGATACTGACGTGAACGTGGACATGGTGGATGCCACACAGACAACCAGTGTCAATGCAGAAGAGGAAGCCAAGTCGCCAGAGAAAAAAGACGCGACGATTGTATCGCCAAGTGACTACAAGACCCCTGCAAAGACAAAGAAAGCGACGCCGACTGTGAGCCACATGAAGAGCTTCTTTTCACCTGATCCAAAAGAACTCGCGAGCAAAAAGAAGAAGGTTCCTGCGGCTCCTGTGGCTGGTGCGTCCGACTCGGCCTCGGTGAAGAAGAGTGGCGCCGCTCGTGTGGCTACCACAAAGACCAAGGCGGCTGCAGATGGTGGTGGTGGTGCGGTCTCTATCCGTGATATGATGATGCCGACGCCACTGCCACTGAGTATGAGCACCACCAGCAAGACGCCACCAACAGCGACGGCAACGGCGACGGCGACGGCGACGTGGTCGGTCGTCGAGACCAAAGGCAACGCGCCGCCCGTGGAACGCTGGGGCCACACAGTCACCAAGATCTCGGACAACCGGCTGGTCGTGTACGGCGGCGCCGACGACGACGAGGCCACGCTGGGCGACTTGCACGTCTTTGATATCGCCACAAACGAGTGGTCCAAGCCGCTCAACTGTGAAAGCATCCCACGCACGTGGCACGACGCCGTGTACTTGGAATCCAAGCATTTGCTGCTCGTGTTTGGCGGTGAGCGCGTCATGGGCGACGACCAGCTGGACGTACTGTCCGATATCATGGTGCTGGACACGGAGTGCTTCTTGTGGTACCCGCCCGCCGTCAGCGGCGTCACACCCACCGCACGTAGCGGCCACGCGTGCACGATCGTGGGCAACGAGATCGTGGTGTTTGGCGGCAGCCGCGGGCGCAGCCGCCAAAGTTCAGTCCATGTGCTGGACAGCGACGCGTGGCACTGGAAGACCGTCAAGATTGAAGGCAAGCCGCCCACGGCACGCACGTACCATAGTGCGACGGCTGTAGGGGGCAACACCGTGGTGTATTTCGGTGGAAACGACTCGAAAAAATCCTTTGACTCGGTCCACGTGCTCAAGAAATGCGACGATAAGGTGGACACGTGGGCGTGGTTCCATCCGTGTGTCGTGGGCACGCCGCCTCGCGCACGCACGGGCCACTCGGCGACGTTGCTGGGCGACGACTCAGGCAAAATCCTGATCTTTGGCGGCTGGGACCCACAGAGCAACAACGACGAATGCGATGCGACTGCGGTCACGCGAGTCTTTGACGACGCGTTTGTGCTCGACACCGTCACGTGGGAGTGGGAAGCCGTGCAAATGGATGTGGTGGAAGACGCTGCGGGCGCCACGAACGACGCCTCCGTCATGGCTCTGCCTGGCCGCGTCGGCCACAGCGCCGTCACGGGCAAGGACAGCAACACGGTGCTTCTCTTTGGCGGCCAAAACGCCAAGGAGCAGCGACTGAATGCGGTCCACAAGCTCACGTTCAGCTCTACGTTGACACGGCCGTCCACTTCTGTATGACTCGGTGTCTAACCAACCAACCACTTCTCATCATGTACTAGTACAACCTACTTTTTGTTTTTTTGTTTTCCTTCATTTTCATATTCATATTCATGTTCACTTTAAATAAACTTGTTTTTCTTCTTTGTCGGTATTTGCTATTTTTTTTTTTTTCTCTTTTCCGTTGTTTGACTCTTCAAGCTCAAATGATATCGTCCAGCTCCAGCGCGACGCTGTCGAGGAACGTGCTCATATTCTGGTCGTCCATGACTGAGGAGGAGCCGGGACTTCCCCCGCTGTGGAGCTGCTCGTGGCTGCCGTCCCCGTCGTCGCTCGGATGAGGAGGTACGACCAGACTCAGGTTTTCTTCTTCGACCTGAGGCTCAGTCACCGCTGCAGTTTGCTTGTTTGTTCCATCCTGATACGCCGCTGGCTTGCTGGGCCGAGCGAACCGCCATGGCGATGGAGACGGAGATGGAGCTGCGTCAGGACTGTAGTCATCGGCTGCCATGGTGTCGTCTTCGTCTTGATTATCGTTGTTGTTGCTGTCTTCGGTCTCTTCGTCGCCATCGTTCCCACTGGCGTTACCATCACCGAGTCTATAGTCAGTTGACTCGCTAAACGGGTCGTGCTGTTGCTGTTGCTGTGGCGACGACAGCAAAGCCGAAAGCGATGGAGATGAGGCAGGCGTGTGCAAGAACTGTGGACGGAACGGCTGCTGTTGCTGTTGTTGTTGCTGTTGCTGGAAGGTGCTGCCAGCAAAGCTGAAGCCCACTGCTGATGGCCTCACGGTCGCAGTGGATGGAGGTGACCCAAAGTCGCTCATGGTATCCGAAAATACAAGTGGGTGGCCGTTCCCACGAGAGAACGGTTGGCCGTCTGCTATGTACGGGAACAGTCCCGACCTGGCCATGTCTCCGTCTCGTACGCTCGCGGCGTCAAGCGAGGTAAACGGCGAGGACCGAGACGCTGTAAATGGTCCACCAGTAGCTGTAGCTCCAGCTCCACGGAATGCACCCGACGACATCTGTTGCTGTTGTTGTTGTTGCAGGTTTTGCATTGGCGACGCGGCCGACGAACACGACGACGACGCGGAAGACGGTGGCCGAGGCGGCCCGGCGAGAAGCCCCGTGGCCAACAGCTCACTGCCTCGTACTTGCGATTGCGCGTGGCCAGCAAGCCGAGCTGATGCAGTGTAGGAAGACGAGGAAGTGGGTGCTCCACGACCCAAATACGCGAACGAAGATGGCGGTGGTGCTGGTGCTGGAGCTCTTGTCTGCTGGACGTGCGGTTGGTTGTTCTGACTTGGTTGCAGAGGCGATGGCGATAGCCGCGTCGACTTGTTGGCAAGTGCAAATTTGACAGAGGAAGAACCCGTGGGAGTGGCCAGCGGGCCTTTCGCTAGCGTTTGGCTGATGAGCCACTTGCGTCTCGCGGCCGAATTGAATCGGTTTTTCACAGCGTTTTCCGTACGTCCTGGCAGCATCTTGGCGATCTCGCTCCACTTGTTGCCCAGCGTTTGCTGCAAGCGGAAGACCGCTTCGTCCTCTTCATGGGTCCACTGGCCTTTGCGGATGGACGAGTCCAAGTGGTTACACCACCGTTCGCGGCACTGCTTGCCAATGCGACCAGGCAAGTGGAGCGCGACGTCACACCAGCGGATCTTGCCCACGCCGTAGCGAGCGATCAGATTCAACAAGACCCGGTCTTCTTCGGGCGTCCAGGGTCCTTTGACCAGCCCTGGCTTAAGCACTTTGTTCCACCGGTGGAGACACTGCACGTCGGTGCGTCCGTGGCCAAGGGTCTCAGCGATCATCTTCCAATTTTTGCCACCAAAGCGAGCGACGGCGTCACGAAGCCGCTCGTCTTCGTCTCGAGACCACTTGATCGTCGTCGACAAGGCTGCCGCTGCTGCCACCGCCGTCGTGAGCCCGCCGGACTGCATGTCGTCGTCGCCTCCGTCATCGAACGAGTCTTCCTCCATCCCTAGACCTGGTGTTGATAGAGGAAAGCGTCCGTGGCCTCGTGGTGTGGGTGCGTCGTCGCCTTCGATCTTCATAGCATCGGATACAAAGGCACGCACCAAGTAATCTTCGCGTGGGGACATTTCTGGCGGCTGAAGACTCGCAACAATCGCCGAGGCGTCGTTGCCCGGGGTTCTTTGTCCTGTCTCTTGGGCCGCAGCAGCCGCAAGTGCAGCCGCGTGGAATAAACTGGGCGAGTGGGCGAGTTGGTTGCCATGGAGACTTGGCGAGTACTGGTTGGAGAAACGACGCGAGGAAATGGACGAACACGACGGCGACGACAGCGCCAAGGGGCGACTCTGATGGTGTTGTTGCTGTTGTTGCTGTTGTTGCTGTTGGTCTGGTATGTGATCGCTAAAAAACACAGGCAGCCCTGGGCGACGCGCCATGGGCTGGAAAGTCAACTTGTTAGCATGGGTTCCACTGGTGGGGTTCTTCTGATTGGCGCTTGCTGAGGACGGTAGTGCTATGAGATTGGAAGGGATCATCGCGGCTGGTAGACTGTGGTGGCGTTTGCGACTGGAATTCTGACTGTGGCCACCAAGAGGAGCCATCACCAGTGACGACGACGATGGCGGCGGAGGCGGCACAGCACCACCACTGGCCGACGAGACCGGTCCGAACCAGGTCTCCACATCCTCCAAACCGGCCGAGGACCGCGTTCGCTTGGGCAATGGCCTGCATGATACAGTAAGCACTACATGAGCAAAGGCACCTGATCGTGCATAGACGGAACACTACTGTACCTCGCGGCGGCGGCGGCTGCGCTGGGGGGATGCATAATGGTCTCGTATAAGAAGAGAGCTGCACTTGCGCTGGTGACTTGGCTTTTTATGCCATTGCCGTTCTTGGCCCAGCGTCGGCACAGAAGATGGCTGCGAGGGGCGGGTGGGGAATGCAGTTGGCGTTGTTTTTGGGCTTTGGAGACGCCGTTGTTGGCAGGCGAGTTGAGGGTAAAAATAGGAAATACAAAACGATAAAAAGTCACAACTCAAGTGGGTGCAGTGGGTCCCAGTGACAGTGACATGGTGACAAGGGGCTGACTGATACGGGGGCTGTGTTCTTTGCTCAACCACCGCCTCTTGATACCGGTACAACACCGTGTGAACAAAACCAGTGGCACGCCATGGGCTTGCGCACTACTGGGCGTTGCCTGGCGTGGCGTGGCGGAGAACCGAAAATAATATACCGTCGCCACAGCTTCCACAAGAACCACAAAAACAAAAAAAACGACTGCAAAAAAGGGGGTCAAAACAGGATTACTACAGTATCAGTAAGAGACGCACACTGGTACGATGTTTGCACTGAGGCATGCCCCCAGTCTATTTGATCACACATGGCTACTAGCAGATCGAGTGGGAATGACGACGCTACTGGAAGGCTAGGCAACTGAAGCCTTTCTCAATTGCTCAGGACGCCCGCGGCACGCAATTTGCTCTCGAACGACTTGAACTCGTCCTCATTGACCACTTTCAGTGTGTCGTCGGTCACTTCTTGGATGCCGCGCACTTCAGGGATGTAGTGCTTGAGCATATTCTCCACGCCGTTCTTGAGCGTGACCGATGAGCTTGGGCAACCCGCACACGAGCCAGCCAACTGGACTTTGACCATGCCTGTCTCTTCATCAAAGCCCCTGTTTTATATATGTGAGCTATACTGTTGGAGGTAGAGGTGGAACAGGGAGAGGCAGAAGGCAACCTTCACTGCCTGTACGTACTTGTAGAAGATATCGCCGCCGTCTTCCTGCACAGACGGACGGATGCGGGTCTCCAGCAGCTCCTTGATCATCGCCACGACCTCGTCATCGTCGGGCAGGATCGTCGTGTCCGTGACGACGGGCTCGTCCGACATGACGTCTTCGCCCGTCGCGTAAAAGTCCATGATCGTCGCAAAGATTTCCGCTCGAAGCGCCTGATCAACACATTAGAAATACCAATACCAAATGAGCCACCCCATTAATCTACAGCCTTCTGGTTCCTCCACGTACATCCCAGTTTTCGTCTTCGTGCTTGGTCACCGACACAAAGTCTTTGCCGAAGAAAACGCGCACGACGCCGTCGATCTGGAAAAGCTTCTTCGCGAGCGGCGAACGGCGCACTTCTTCCGAGCCAGGCGTAAAGTCCTGCATGCCCCACAGAATCATATCAGCCAATCATGCTGCATACGTGTACCACCCAGTTCTGTTCGACATAAACTTACCACGCCCGTGGTGAAACGATCGTCCAGCACTTCTCGTCCAGGAAGAAACTTGATGCTCTGCGGGTTGGGAGTCACCTCGGTCTGGATGAACATGGTGCGCACAGCACCACCACCAAAACCACCGCTGAACGGGTTTTGCGTTTGCTTTTGGCGCAGCAGCGCACTCGCAGCCGAGCGCGATGCGACCAGAGGGTGCGCAGGCGCGCGCATATTCATAGCGCCACTGGTAGACACAGCACGCGCTGCGGAGCGCAGCAGCGTCACGGCGTGGCGACGTCCGGTGGCCTGCATTATCTTCCACTTCGATTGCGTTCTTTTTGGTGGTATTAGTTTTGTGTGAAAACCCCACGAGCGGACATCTGATCACTCTATGTATACGGTAAAGATTGCAAATAAACGATACTGGATATATACGGTAATACTGCGGCAACCTCTCATATTACATGTACATACGTATATAAACATAGCAAGGTTGTTTTCTCACCCACTCCACCCAGTTCTGTGGAGTTGAAAAATGGGGAAACAGCAGCGACGTGGAACTTGCCAGGCACCCGTTGGTCCACATGTGTGTGTGACAGACCTGTACGGGTACCTGTACCTGTGGTTTCGGTAGCCATTCTCCAATTCCTCCTCTCGCGGTGTCGCCATGCTCCACACACAGCACGGCGTACCGGTGCCAAGAAACGCACCCAGCGACACTGATCTTCTCCCGTATCCGCTCCAAGTGGACGCACAGGAAACAGCAGCAGCGCCACGTCCACGTCCACTTCCCTTGGCCAACTTAGCATCATCTGACTGTCCACAACTGCTGACCAATTAGATTTCATCGGCGCTTTGTCCGTGTATCCCGGCCGCGCAAGTCGCGTCTGCCTTCGGTGGCAGCTATTGCTACCTCATCGAACTCGTGGTCTTTGGTGTGGCTTTCCTGGGTGGCGCATTCGCCTGCTATCGCAGCGCCGGCGCGCTTTCCTGGGAGGTGGATATGGAGGCTGCTCTGGTAGCGTGGTCGCTTTTTGCGCTGGGCCCATTTGGCGCAGCGTGTGCCATCCAACTCACCATACGACCATGGCAGCCGCATCTTGGCTTGAATGACAACCACGTGGACATCCCCTTAGACCAAACCCAGTCCGATATGCTGACCGCCACCGCAGTTACGCAGCTTGTTCTCTTGGGCCTGATGATGCACTTGCGGTACAAGTTGCGGTCGCGCGTACAGATAGTGTCACCAGGGTACGCGTACTCGATTGCTGCCCGTGCTGTTCACTCACCGAGATGGCGGTCCTCGTCAAGAGCCAACGTCAGGCATCTCCATGCAGTGTCGGGCCAGTCGATGAGTTGCCAGCGTGCAACTAGCTACTGTAGTATCGGAAATAATATACACCAGCTTCGGACGACATCGAAAGTAGAGCCCATGGGCCGTCCCGTCCGTACGCGCTCTCCAAGTCAGCCAAGCTGATCCAGCTTTTTTAGCTCAAGGAGCCGCCGACTCACAAGCGCATTTGGTGGTTCAACGAGGTCCCAGGTCTACTGTACTAGCCTAGTACACGCTCAGTACTACTGGAAACGGCACGACCATCGGCTGGCCGTCCAACGTGCAACGTGTACTCTTGTGTCTGGTCTGGTGTGTGTGTCCCCACAACGGCATGGCCAGCTACTACCGGTACTGTATCAATGGCAAGGGTTTCACAGGTAGCATTCCTCAAGTCACAAAGCAAGATTCTATTACTAGTATAATTGGAGTGCATCTTGACGCCATGACCGCCCAAACATTGGCTTGCACAATTGGGTCCATCTGGGTCTGGGCATGATTGGCTTCGTGGCTGCGTGAAGACCCACAATTATGGACAATTTGATTATTTTGTACCATGTCACCTTATTATGACGGGTACTGTAATACCGTGTGAAAGTACAATTAAAAGTTACATTTATTTATTTATTCCCTCGATCCAACCAATCTGAGTATCCGACCGATCCTGGTATCACATTGAACCCATTTTTGTCAAGTGGCTGCCCCTCGACTTGGACGGCGTGTGTTGCTCTCCATGTAAATTTTACATGTAAATTTTACATGGAGAGCAACACACGCCGTCCTGAAGTTACTGGTATGGCCCACCACCCTTCGATGCACGAGCAACCTCATTCTTCAATTCACCATGTCCGCCAACCGCCAAGCAGTACCAAAAGCCACCGGCATGGGCTCCTACTCGGTCCAAGTCGACCCACAGGGAACACCAGCGCCACCTCCCAAGCAAGCGCCAGGCTTTCCGCAAGTGCTCGCCACTTCGCTTTGGGCGGCTTTGTGTCCATGTATCCCAGCCGCGCAAGTCGCGTCTGCCGTCGGCGAGAGCTACAGCATCGAATTGATGATGTTTGGTGTGGGTTTCATTGGCAGTGTGGTCGCCTTCAGTCTGAGTATCATGGCGATTAGCTGGGAGTTCCACATTGTCGCGATTTTGGCGGCGTGGCCGCTTTTTGCGGTGGGCCCGTCGGTGGGAGCGGGTGCGATCGTACTGATTGTATGCAGATTGGGACTCGAAGCGGCGTTGAATGAAGATGACGAGCCCACTGCTTCCCGCAAAACCGCGTTTGACTTGTTCGGCGTCACGGCGGCCTTCTACATGCTTCTCATGTACAAGACCGCACGCCTGCGGAATAAGCTCCACGCACGCGCAACGGGAATGTCTTCCGGGAACGCGTATTCCATTTGCTGCCCGTGTTGTTCACTCACTGACATGGCCAGTATCGTCAAGAGCCAAAGCCAGACGTCTCCATGCAGCATCGGGCCCGTCGACGAATTACCACCGTACTACTAATATCCAAAAAAACTGCTCAGGTGCAGCACAAAGTCAGCACCTGTCCATTCTTGCAAAATAAATATTGGTAGCGAAACACTCCGATCTTTTTGTTAACTGTAAGTTTGGGAAGATGCCCACAGAATGTATCGCATCTACCCAAAATTCAACAAAACGGCAGAATTCTCAACGGTAAATTTAGATAACGCTAGCGTTCTGTTTGGTGGTGGGTGGTTTGTAATTATTGTGAAACTCCAGCGACATCTCATCACCGGAACCTGGGATCCCACCGAACAAAATAAAATTTCGGATTACAGACCCTTTCGGATCACATCACCCAGTTTACATGGACAAAAGAACAAGCCTTCTTCGTCATTGCTTCATATATTTTCTTTTAAAAAAAGACCCTTTTGAGCCATTCTTCAATTCGCCATGTCCGCCGACCACCAAGTACAAAAAGACGCGGAGAAGGGTTCATACTCGCTCCACGTCGATGTCGACGACCAAGAAACACCAATAGCAGCACCACTGCAGCCGCCACCGCCACTCCCCAAGAACAAACGAGCCTCGTACAATGCACAATTGCTACCCAATTCGCTTTGGTCGGCTCTTTGTCCGTGTATCCCGGCCGCCCAAGTCGCGTCTGCGCTTGGCGAGAGCTACAGCATCGAACTCGTGGTCTTTGGTGGGGCTTTCCTTGGCAATGCGGTCGCCTACTACCTCAGCACGGTCGCGATTTCTTGGAAAGTGAACCCCCAGCCCGCTTTGCTGGCGTGGCTGCTCTTCGCGTTGAGTCCATTGGGCACAGGCGCTGCGATCCTACTCATCCTGTTCGTATTGGTCCTGAAACAGGCGGAAAATGAAGATGATGAGCCAGAACCGACCCACACGACCACGATCGTCATGCTCGGCGTCACCGTAGTCTTTCAGCTTGTTCTCATGTACAAGACCGCACGCCTGCGGAATAAGCTCCACGCGCGCGCAATGGGAATGTCTTCCGGGAACGCGTATTCCATTTGCTGCCCGTGTTGTTCACTCACTGACATGGCCAGTATCGTCAAGAGCCAAAGCCAGACGTCTCCATGCAGCATCGGGCCCGTCGACGAATTACCACCGTACAACTGATAATAACTTTCTTAGGTGCAGCAGAAAGTCAGCCACTGTCCATTTTTTTTTTCCAAAAATGCTTGCAATATATAATATTGGGAACGAAATACTTTGATCGTTTTGTTAATTTTGGGGAGACGACCACAGAATATACGGACACCCAACAAAATTTGTTGTCATCATCCTAAAATTCAACAAAACGGTAGCATTCTCATTACCGGAACCGAGCTCTCAGTTAAAAAATTTGTAAAAATTAGCATACTTTTTGTTGTCGGTGTAATTTGCGTGTAACCCACGCGACATGTTATCGCTGAAACAGCAATAGCAGCAGCGCCACGACCGCCACTCCTCAGAGGCACGATAATATTATTACTTGGTATTGTTTCCTCGACAGTACCATTTTTTTTCTAGCGGCTGCTCCTCCACCCAGTTTGCATGGACACCAAAACAAAATCCAAAAAAACAAAAACAAAAACAAAAACGAAGAGCAATTTGGTTCTTCCTGTACGGTACCGTCCGCACAGTGGCCGCAGACTAAATTTATGTGGATCATAGTAAGAAGGAACGGAGGGAGTATGACACACCCATTTTTAAAAATGCTCACAAAAAATAATTAAATATGGTTTTCACTTCTCAAAATTCCAATTTGCGGTTATTTGTCAACTTAGATACTCTGTGACCCAGCGCTCACTGTTTGACCTGCGTGGTGCCTTATAAGATTGGACTCACCCTGCGCATGTGACTGCCGCCCACTTGTGGATCGTCTTGAGCTGTCGGATGAAAAAATTACAGGTCGATCATAATGTTGCAGACATTTCAGCAAAAAAAAAAAAAAATCCACCAAAAAAGAGATTCTCTTTTTCGTCGGGAAACAAGGAACAGGGTTTGCCCTTTGGCCACACGATTGGTGGCTTGTTTTCGTGGTGTTGGTGGCCATACTATATTTGACTGGAAGGGGCATTTCCGAGCCAAATTTCCATGGCTTTTTTTTTTTTTTTGAAAAAGCCACAAATTTACCGTATA
Source organism: Pythium monospermum (assembly GCA_023336165.1). Taxonomy (NCBI): domain Eukaryota; phylum Oomycota; class Peronosporomycetes; order Pythiales; family Pythiaceae; genus Pythium; species Pythium monospermum. The sequence continues at coordinate 37,740 of JAADWJ010000105.1, forward strand.
AATAATGGATACGGTAGCGTCACCTTCACGAGCCTTCTTGTTGTCAACGCAACGGTGCACCACTGAACAGTATCCGGTAAAATACCGCAAAATACGGTAATACTGTACTTGAATTACTCGAATTAATTTTTCATCAGTGGTGGCCACATGTCAGAAAGCGTTACCAATGTACCCAGTTTGCATGGATGAGAAGAAAAATCGAAAGTCCTGTTGGACAGGTGGGAGGTCCCTTGTTACAGTCATTCTCTAATTGATGGGGTGCTGTGCCGAGCTGCCTTACCAGCCTCACTTGTCCATTCGCCATGGCCGCGACCCACCACCACCAAGAACCAAAAGAGCCAGAAATGGGCTCGTACGCGCTCCACGTCGATGCCCAGCAAGCACCAACGGCACCAACGTCGCCGCCAGCCTTGGACAATGTGCAACTGCTGGCGAATTCGATTTGGTCTGCTTTGTGTCCATGCATCCCGGCCGCGCAAGTCGCGTCTTCCGTTGGCGGCAGCTACACCATCGAATTGATTCAATTCGGTGCGCTGTTCCTTGCCAGTGTGGCTTCGTTCAGTGTCAGCGTCATGGCGATCAACTGGGAGTTCCACGTTGTGTGGATTTTGCTAGCGTGGCTCTTGTTTGCGCTGAGCTTATTTGGGGTTGCGCTTGCCATCGGACTCACTGCACTCGCACTGGTGGTGGAAGTGGCCTTCAATGACAAGGGCGACATCATCCCGTTTCACACGACCACGGTCGTTTTGCTCTGCGTCACGGCGGCCTTCCACGGTCTCCTCATGTTCAAGACGGCGCGCTTGCGGGACAAGTTCAGTTGGAAATCCACGGAGTTGTGCTCGGGGGTCGCCGGTGCCATTTGCTGCCCGTGCTGCTCGCTCACTAAAATGGCGAGCCGTGTGAAGGCACAGAGCCAGACGACTCCATGGAGCATGGGGCCAATCGACGAGTTGCCAGCGTACGGAGCGGAAGGAGAAGAAGAAGGCCGGGTGTGAGCTGAGTGTTAGTGTAGTACACACAGTACAGTAGGAGAGAGAACCACCCATTGGGAAGACCCATGAAGAAAGAGATGAATGATTGGGGAAACACAAAAAATAAACACCATCTTTTGCTTTGTGCTTGTTAACACGAGGCTGTGGGTGGTGGGGGTGGAGTGAGCGCAGTTTCATCCCACAAAGGGATGTGGACGACTTTGGGCCACACAAAATAGTCCATGAGCAAGTCGTGGAGAAAAGTGTGGAGCCTGTGGAAATACAATTCGATAGATACTGAGTTAGCAAGCAGCAGCAATATATAGGGCCGACCGACTCCATCGAACGCACCATTCCGAGGCGAAGGGGACGTTTGAGATGTTGATCTTGGCGGCCGTGAGCGTAAAGTCAAAGACGGGGCGACTGCGTCACAAGGAAAAACAAAAACAAGTGAGACCTTCGGCCAGGCTATGTTCAAGCAGTAGATGTACGTACTCGGTGAAGGAAAGGCTAAGCGCGCTGAAGCAAGGCCAGTAGTCACTCAGCAGCGGGTTGAGCGTGATGCGCAGCGTGCCCACGAGAAACAAATCCCGGAGCGAGACCACTGCAGCGGCGCCCAGATTGGAGACCATCCGCAGCTCGGCCAGCAGGCTCTCGTCGCTCACGATCCGCACTTCAATGTCTAATGTGACTTCTTCGGTCTTGGCGTTGGCGCTGACAAACTTGACGCCGCTGATGATGGGCGTCTTGGAGCCCAAGTCGACGCGCACAAGAGACAGCGAACTCATGAACGCCGGGCGTGTGGATTCCAGTAGTGGGTTGAGGCAGCCCATGAGGGAATTCTAGTTGTTCCATAGGTGTGGGAGTAAAAGTAAGAGACAGAGTGCGATACAAAGACATGGTCCTCAGAAAACGCGACGTACGCGGATGGCGATCTTGAGATAGGGCCAGCCGCTGTGTAAGATGAGACAAATACAGTCAAACCTGGGTCAATATGTTGTTTCGTATAGCAGCCAAGGAAACACACAGCACAGCACAGCGCAGGTTTCGTACGTCACGAGAACTTTGTTGAGCCACTCGACGCGGTCCACGTCCGGTCGAAGCACCCAGTTGGGGATCTAAGTAGCAAGTACAGAGCGAGTGAGGGAGTGTCCTATGAAACGCTGAGTGTGTTGTGTACGAACCTCGACATGGGCAAAATTGGCGGTCTCTTCTTCCAGCAACTTGGCCGCGATGCGATTACGATGCAGCCGCTTGTTTGTGCGGAAGTCGGCGTACGACCAGCCGTACAGGATCGCTGCGATGGAGCAAAGGCCCAGTGAGGCCTCGACGCCACTGGCGGCGTACACCCAACAGGCTGCGATCGCAGCGCTCGGGAACTCATCGGTATGCTGCACGTGGAGATGCACAAACACGCCCGCTGCGGCGACGGGTAAGAACAGGGACAGTTGGTACAAGCCGCCACCGCACGATACTAAGAGGAACAACAGTCGTGCTAAATGGATCGATAACCGCGCTTCCAGTGTAGTCGCTGGCTCGTTCCCCAGCAGCGCGTTGTTCTCTGCTTGTGGATCGGCAGTTTCGGCTGCTGCAACACTAGCAACACCAGCACCAGCACCAGAACGCTTTGCACCCGAGGCTACTGATTGGGTGGCAGCTGCTCCACGAGCTTGCGACGGTGGTGGTTGCTTGGCTTGCTTTTGTTTTGGTGCACTTCGTGGGCCACCTCGTGGGGAGAAAAACGACGGCGTCAACCCGCCAAATAGACCGTCGGTGTCTTTCTTGCGGAACTGGAACGGGTCCGATAGCCTCTTGCTCGCATTTGGTGAGGTGACCACACCGGCGACTTGTCGTGACGAAGTCGATTTGTTGCGGTGGATGTGTAAGCCGCTCATGAGCTTTGGCGAGAACGAGGGCGACAGTGACTTGTCTGTGGCTGTGGCGGCTGCGGTTGCTGCTGGACCTCGTGACCTTCCACCGTCAGAGGAAGTAGGCGATGCGAGCCCTTGGCTCTTGATGGTGGCGATGACCGAGTTGAACCGTGGGAACTGCGGCGGCTTGGCCACTCGTGAGGAAGGCGATTTCTTGGATATTGGACTGAAACTACTCAGTAGTGGTTCCACGGCCGCCGTGCGTCGTCGGCCAAGTGCTCGGGCTTTTGCTGGTGACTGGAGAGCGACTGCCGCAGCTGCTGCTATCGCTGCTGCTTGGACGACTCCCAATGCGGCCAGATCGTCGCCGCTGCCCGCCGCCTCGCGCTCAGACTCATCGTGATGTGACTGGCATGTTGTGCGTTCTCTTCCCGAGGCTTCCATGTCGTCACCGGACGGTGGCTCTGACGCGGCCGTGGTGGACGCATTCGAGCATCGGAAAAGCTGCTCGTCCGTGATCTCTCCAGAGCGCGCGGCCCTTTTGATCGCCATGTGGATGCATTTGACCCACACCAGCATCAACGCCTGGTCTTCTTGGAAAAACACAAAACCTTGTGGTCGCAAGTACACAGTGTCGCGCTTTTTCCACGTCTTGACTGTCACGCAAAAGCACTTGGCCATCACAGTGTGGGACGCGTCATCCGACTCAAAGCCCAGCTCAGCACCGGCAAGCGAAAGCAAATACACCAATTCCGACTTGGATTCGTTGTTGTACACTTCCAGCACGGGTTTATTCGCATCAGCAATGACAAAATAACTCGACCGATGCAGTTTGAACATTTTCTTTTTGGATTTCTTGGCGTGGAGCACCATGTACCCGGCGATGGCGTCTCTGTCCAGCGTCGGCCGCACTGGCGCGATGGCGATGCGGCTCGCTGTGCGGCTGTTTTCGCCGCTTGCGCTTGCGAGCACGCTGGACACGGCGCGTTCGATCGCGGCCGTCGCATCCATATCAGCGCCACTCGCACCGCCATCAGCGTGGTGGTGGGTTGTCGTGGTGCTGCTATTCGTACTACTGGTCGTGCTGCCTGACTCGAGCCGCTGGCTCTTGCTTCTGAACGACGGCGAGAGAGGCAGTGATAGCGACAAGAGAGACCGAGCCGAGAGACCCTTGGCGAGCTGTGCGGGTTCGTTCGCGCGTGCCATCAGCAAACTATTTTGCACTGTGGAGAGTGATGCAGTGATGGTGTCTAGTGGTGGTCGTGGAAGTGGCTCCGAGTCGCATTGGCCTTGCTGCATGAGAAGCGTGGTTTTGCTTCTCTTTGTATGGCGTATGTGCGTGGCGTCAGTCCGCCCCAAACCACCGCGTCGCATCGGTCGCGTATCAACTAGAACAGCAGCCGTATAAAAATACTGCGGTACCAATAGTAGGAGAACAAGCGCTAGGCGTTTCACATTAGTTCCTTATACCGAAGAAGGGATCTGCCAGGGGCTGTTTGGTCACACCGTGCGTCATGCGGTTCCATGCGTAATCAACTTTACGAAGCCCACGCGTCACATCTACGTATGTGCCATGCCTTCCAGCATGAGTGAGGGGAATGAAGCCTCTCTGTGCCTTTGAGGGTAACTTGGGCTCGTCGCTGACTTCAACTTGGTGTTGTTCCTTTCAGGGGTTCAGATCCAAATGACGTGGTCCACACCACCGAGTACCAAAAGGTCGCCAGCTGGAGATCGTCAGCATCATTGCTCCAGCAGTGCGAAGCACACACAGAGCAGGCAGCGAGCGACGAGAGAAGGAAGCGCGCCACGATGGGCAATGCCGCCGCAAAGGGGAGCAAAGGAGAGTTCACGTTTGAAGACGCTGACGGTATGAACTGCCACATGAGAATAGGAGGGGAGGGGCTCGGCGCTGACTGTGTATTGGTCTGAACTTGAGAATGTAGAGGACACGTTCACGGAGGCACTTCGCGTCAACTTGCAGCGCCTGATCGTGTACGCCAAGTCGGCCGACACGGCGCTGCAGCGCGAAGTCGCCGAGAAGCTCGCGAATGAAGCTGTCAAGCGTACGTATTGCTGCACTGAGCTGCTCGTGGAAACGAAGAGCTCATGTTGTTGTGCACTGTTGTTGTTTGTTGGATATGATATGAACACCAGCGGATCGCCAAGTGCAGATTGTGGAGCTGGACGGCCTGCAGCTGTTGCTGCCGCTGACCAAGTCCAAAGATACAGAAGTCCAGCGGCTCGCCGCCCACGCACTGGCGAATCTTTCGGTCAACTGTGGGTCTCTATTACTGACAACACCCAATTACACAATAGGAGGAAGACTAACCATGGTGACATGATGCGGATGAATAACAGCGGACAACCAAACCAAGATGGCGACCGAAGGAGGCGTGGATATGCTCATCTGTCTCTTGGAAAGCACCAACGAGCACGTGCAGCGACAGGCGGCCAAGGCCCTCGCGAATCTCGGCGTGAACGGTATGATGCCGTAATGTGGGTGGGGCCAAGGGGCACATAGTGCATACGATACACTGACTGACACGTGCCAATCGTTTCCCCCTCCTCAGTGGACAACAAGGAGCGCATCGCCAAGGCAGGCGGCATCAAGCCGCTCATCGCACTGGCGAGCTCCAAGCATATCGGCGTCGCAGTCGAAGCCGTCGCGGCGCTGGCCAACTTGGCCGTCAACGGTAATAAACCAGGCTTTCTGCAGTAGCAGTAGCACCGTATGGCCTCTTTAGGTCTCTGAGATCTGATGCATGTTGTACTTGTCAGATGCCAACGAAGTCGAGATCGCACGCGAAGGCGGGCTCAAGCCCATCATCGACAGCGCGCGGTCCGAGTCCGTGGAGCTCCAGTCCCAAGTCGCGCGTGCGCTGCGCAACCTCTCAGTGAACCGTACGATATACTATTGGGAGTCGGAAGTGTGGCTGCTGCTGCTGTGGGTTGTGCTCACCAATCGCTTGTGTCTTTGTGCAGCCGAGAACAAGCAGCTCATCATTGACTTTGGCGGCGTCGACGCGCTCCAAAGTCTCGTGCGGTCTCCTAATGATCGAATATGCCAACAGGCCACGCGTGCGCTTGTGAACTTGGGCGTGACCGTCGTGGATTGATACGAGCGCGGCCAAGAGAGTAGACACAGAGAGAAACAGAGACAGAGACAGTGGCAAGAAAGGTACACGTGTATGGCAGACAGAAGACCGATTGTGGTGGATGTATAAACCGACTGTGTAGGCATACACACCGATTTTGCTATCTCTCTTTCTCTCTCTTGCTCACGAAAAAAACTCAATCTCAAAAAAAGAGCGAACGCCCTTGATTTTCTTTTACAGCTGACGCCGCTTGGCGCGCTCTTCTGTTCGCTTGCTGGCGAGCCACGCGGCTGGCTGCGCGCCTTGTCCTGGCGCCTGTGGCATCATCGTTCTTCGCTGCATCTCGGTGCCAATCTGTAAACCACAAAACAACTCAACAAGCCATCCAAACAAACAAAACACCGTACAGTACAGTACCTCAAAAAAGCCCGACATCATCAGCGCTTGCTCACGCGAGTACGACGCGCGGGTTTCTTTCATTTTCTTTTCCATAAAGTCGATCCGCTCTTGCTTTTCGTTGATTTGGTTGCGATGGGAGCTGACCGCGACCATGTACTTGGTTTGCACCGCGTGGAGCGTCTTCTTGGTGTAATTCTCCAGCTTGGCGCGCTGCTCCGAGAGCTCATTGATGACCGACTCTTTCTCCTTCAAGCGGTTCGTGAGCTCTGAGACTGTGACGCGCATCGAGTCGACGGCCTCGGCATCGGCCTGCAGCTTGGCCAGCCGCTCGTCATTCTCAGGCTTGCCAGGCGAAGACGATGAGAGCGACGCACGCGTCGAGAAGGACCCAGTGCGGCTCGCCCCACCAGCAGCAGCAGCAGCCAATGACGAGGCTGACTCGCTTTCACGCGGTGGCGTCGGTGCCGCTGCTTCCATCTCGGTGAGTTGTTGCCGCAGCGCCTCTAACTCATCGAAAAGCTGGTCGTTCTGGCGCTTCAGTTCGTGGACCGAGCCTTGCAACGACTCTTTGGCCTTGAGCGCCATGTCCAGTTCGTTCGACTGCTCCATATTCTTCCGACCACTGCCACTGCTGGTCCCAGTAGCGCTACTCTCGCTGCGCTTGAGGTCGGCATTTTCACGCTCCAAGCGCGCCATGCGTTCCCGAAGCGTCGCGATCGAGTCGTTGCCAGCCACAAAGTCGGCCGCGCTGCTGTACCGGCCTCCTGCTCCTGCTCCTCCCTGGTGGCCATTGCTGCTGGAATCAAACGACGACGATGACGACGAACGGTCATGGCGCAGTGCTCTTCCTGCTCCTCGTCCTCCTTCTCCATCGCCATGCTCGTGGTCCTCGCCCTCCTGCTCTTCATCGTCCTCATCGTGGCCGTGGTGGTGTTGTAAACTCGCCAGTTGACTGCGCAGCTCGTCCACTTGGTTTTCCAAAAACTCTTTGCCGCCCATCGCACTGTCCAGTTCGTCTTGGAGGCGTCTGATTTTTTGCTCTTTGATCTGATTACTGGAAGACGCTTCGACATTTGCCGTTTCCAGTTCCACGACTTGGTTTTTGTATTTTTCCACCAGTGTCTTCATCGCTGGGATAGTCTTGACGGTACTTTCCAGATCCAATACTTTATCCAAGTATTGCGCATTGTGGGACTCCAGGTCTTTGACTTGGGTGCGCAAACCATTCATTTCTTCGATTTTCTTCTTGTACTTGGCGACGCTGGCTTCCAATTTGCCCAGCTGTGCGATCTTGGACCGTGAAATATCCAGTTCATCGGCTTGACGGCGCACTTCGTGTTCCAGCATCATCATGCGTTCACTGGATTCACGTTTCACGCGGGCCAGCTCATCTTGCTTTTCTTCCAGCTGCACGGTCAACGCATGGATTTCTCCTTCCACGATTTGCTGGATTTTCTTATTGTCACGTGTGAGTGTACTTTGCCGTTCGCTGACCAGCTTATCTCGTTCGCTTTCCAGCAAAGTATGCTTGGTCGCCAGCGTTTGCTTTTCGACAAGCGCATTTTCTAACCGCTCCGTGAGCTCGCGCTTTTCCCGTTCCATATCCAGAAACTTGAGTTCCAGTTGCGACGACTTCTCAAGCGCTTGCGTGAGGTAGATATGCAAGTTCTCGGCAGATTCGCCTTCATGGGTCAAGTACCCCAACGAGTTGCGCGAGTGGCCGCCATGGCTGCCTTGGCCGTGGTGGTGGCCCGGTGAGGCCAGCTGGAAGCGGTGCATGAGGTTCTCGATCGTGTGCATCATGCTGGCCTGCTCCGACGCGTCCATTTGCATGATCGGGTGGATGTACTCGGATTTACTGGGACATTGCACCGCGCAACCGAGCAAAAGCTCGACGAGTCGGCTGATCTCTTTCGGGTCCTCGTGCTTGGCGATGAGCGTCGCATCGATGAGCTCTTGCGCCTCACACAACTGGCCCAATTCGTCATGGTAAAAGAGCTCAATGGCGCGTAACAGAGTCTTGAGGTTGCTCGCCTTGAGCGCCCAGTTGCCCGCGGCTTTTTCGTTGACAAGCTCCAAATTCACATACTCGGGATCGCTACATGTATCCAAAAAAGAAAACGATCTTATTTCGTCAGAAAAGAGCATGAACAGCTTCCCCTTTTGTATTGGAGAGATATACGCACATGTGGTGCATGATGTGGGATAAGAATACGCCGTCCGAGAGATCCTCCAGTGTGGACACGGTGTCGCCGTCGGCCGCGACCTTGTCGTCAAAGCTCTGGACCTGCAAATCGCGAGAAACACCAGCATCCATGCGTCAGTTTCTACTCCCTGTATTGTATACAGTGGCTGCTATTGGGAGGATTACCACGCACCCATAGCAGCAAACTGCGCTCTGCGGCGTCGTCCATGGTCGCGTGCGCGGTGATAATTCCTCTCCTGCTGCAAGAGATTTTCAGGCGTTTGAATTGTGAATTTTGCTCAGGGAGTCATCTTCAGTTCCCAGAATAAAAACCTACGACTGGAAACAATAAACCTTTCTTTCGCGTGGACCACCCCGTGTACCTCTATTAATGCATACAGAACCTCCAATACTTGAACAATTGCCATCACCAAAAACAAAAAGGATCGGTGGAATCGGACCCAAAAATCAAAAATCGATCAAACGAACCATGAGCACGAAGGGTGTGCAGAAGAAGCTCAAGCGCAAGTCGCTCGCGGAGGACTATGGCGGCTCCATTGGCGAGGATTTACAGGAATACATGGACGAAGAGGAAAACCGTGAAGGCGTGGAATCCATGGACAGCGTCGGCGCCTCCAGTAACCTTTCGCGCCGCATCCAAAACCGTCTGCTGAAGCTCAACGAAGTCGCGCAAAGCGCATCTGGTGAAGGCGGCGAAGGAAGCGCCGGGTATTTTGATTTCTCCACACTGAGCATGAAGAAAGACCACGAGTCTCGACCCGTGTGGGTCTGCCCCAATGGCCGTATCTTCCTGGAAGCGTTCTCTCCGATCTACAAGCAAGCGTACGATTTCTTGGTCGCGATCTCGGAGCCCGTGTCGCGTCCAGAGTTTGTCCACGAGTACAAGCTCACACCGTACTCTTTGTACGCGGCTGTGTCGGTCTCGATCGAGACGGACAGTATCATTAAGGTGCTGGAGCGGTTGTCCAAGAACCACTTGCCCGAAGTCATCGTGACGTTCATCCGCGACTGTACGATCAGTTACGGCAAGGCCAAGCTTGTGCTCCATCACAACGACTACTACGTGGAAAGCTTGTACCCAGAAGTGCTGCGGAAGCTACTGGACCATGACCATATCCGAGCCGCACGCGTCAAAGACGCGCCCGTGGCGGCAGCAACAGCAGCCGGAGGAACAGCGCAAGGAGGAGGAGCCGACAGTGAGTTTATTCAGAACGAAGTCTCGGCCGAAGACCAAGCTAATATGCAGTACCAGAAGCTGCTGAATGAGGACTATGACGTGAGTGAAGAACACGTCCAAGCGCCTGGTGCAGGCCCACTGGATGTGAACAAGACCGTGCGCACCGTGTCTTTCAAAGTGCGCAAGACCATGGTCGAGCAAGTCAAGCGCGCTTGTCTGGATATCGATTACCCGTTGATGGAAGAGTACGATTTCCGCAACGACAAGTCGATCCCAGATATTGAAATGGATCTCAAACCGACCACGCGGATCCGCGAGTACCAAGAGAAATCGCTCAGCAAAATGTTTGGCAACGGCCGCGCGCGGTCGGGCATCATCGTGTTGCCTTGTGGTGCAGGCAAGACGCTCACGGGTGTGACCGCCGCGTCGACCATCAAGAAATCCTGTCTGTGTCTGTGTACCTCGGCCGTGTCGGTGGAACAGTGGACCGCCCAATTCAAGATGTGGACCAATATCCCGGAAAAGAAAATTGCGCGGTTCACGTCGGTCGCCAAGGATTTCATTGATCCGGACTCGGGCGTGATCGTGACCACCTACACGATGGTCGCGTTCGGCGGCAAGCGCGCCAAGGCCTCGGAAGAAGTCATGAACTTGATCCAAAGCCGCGAGTGGGGCTGTATCTTGCTGGACGAAGTCCACGTCGTGCCGGCCAAGATGTTCCGCAAGGTCATTGGCTCGATCGCGTGCCACTGCAAGCTCGGACTCACAGCGACGCTTGTACGGGAAGACGATTTGATCGGTGATCTCAATTTTCTTATTGGCCCAAAGCTGTACGAAGCCAACTGGATGGATCTCACACAAAGCGGGTTCTTGGCGAATGTGTCGTGCGTTGAAGTGTGGTGCCCCATGACCGCCGAGTTTTACCGCGAGTACTTGCGCGAAACCAAAAACGCACGCAAACGCGCGTTGCTCTATGTGGCCAACCCAAACAAATTCACGGCCGCGGAGTTTTTGATCCGGTACCACGAAGAGCGCGGCGACAAGATCTTGTTGTTTTCCGATGACGTGTTCGCGCTTCGCCTGTACGCGACCAAGCTCAATAAAGGATACATTTACGGCGGCACGGGCGAGCGCGAGCGCATGCGGCTGCTGCAGTCGTTCCGTAACTCGCCTCTTGTGAATGTGATTTGTATTTCAAAAGTCGGCGACACGTCGATCGATTTGCCCGAAGCGAATGTGATCATCCAAGTGTCGTCGCATTTTGGGTCGCGGCGCCAAGAAGCGCAACGGCTTGGTCGTATTTTGCGACCAAAGGCAAATGCGACCGGTGGATTCAATGCGTTCTTTTACACACTGATTTCGACCGACACAAATGAAATGTATTATTCCAACAAAAGGCAGCAATACTTGGTGGACCAAGGGTATACGTTTAAAGTGGTCACGGATCTGTATGATACGGATACGTTCAAGGGTGTGTTCACGAAGAAAGAAGACCAACGCGCCTTGCTCAACGAAGTGCTCAGCGCCGATGTGGAAAGCGCTGCGCGGGACGAGAATATGGCGATCCGCGATGACGAAGATCTGTCGCGGTTAGAGCTGGGCGGGCGCAAGAAAAAGAAATCGTCGTCGCTTGGCGCGCTGTCCGGTGCGGACGGCACCCAGTACATGGAGTACTCGGCGGGCCATGGCGCCAAGCAACGCCACAATCTGTTTCGCGAGCGCTACCGCTAACTTTACGGTGGATGACGCGATGGCTGCAGTAGAAATTGGATTTGTTGGAGGCTTTTGCATACACCGTATACACTCCATATTGGTCAAATATTAATACAACAGTGAAACTGCAGCATTTTCATGGACCATGTGGGTCGCTGTGAGCCATGGCGACAGTTTCTCGTCATTATTACATCGTGGGAAACTAGGAGTCAGATCCTTGACGCATTTCCAACTGGCACCGACGCACTGGTGGTTTCTGGACTCTGGAGAGCCACATATTGACAGGTCTAAAAGTCTAAAGGTCGTCGATGGCCAATCTCACATGAAAACCAAAGAAGCGTCCTGCAGAGACATGCTTGATTGTTGAAGCTCGCAAGTGCCCTTTTCACCTTCTGAGTTTGGCAATTTGTCCCCTTTTCACTTTTTGTGTCAGCATTTTTTCCGGCTCTGAATCATTCACAGCTCGTCTGGCTTGTTTCTCCGAGTCAGAGTCAGCAGACGAGGAATTATATAATCTAATTGGGTTTTTGAAAAACTTTGGGTTATAATTGGATTCACGGAATCCAATGCCTATTGGATCTAAATTTCTTTTGAACCACGAACAAACAGGAAAACTCATGCCTCTAGACAGATAATTTAAC